>JBAIZL010000070.1:280000-487500 GCA_036971475.1 Prosapia bicincta | reverse complement strand
TGAACAGGAAAAGGATACCTGTTGATAGAAATGTGTTACAACAAAAAGCGTGGTTATATGAAGATTTTATGAAAAAAGATACTACAGAAGAGCAGAGCATTCAGTTTAC
This sequence comes from Prosapia bicincta, assembly GCA_036971475.1. Classification (NCBI taxonomy): domain Eukaryota; kingdom Metazoa; phylum Arthropoda; class Insecta; order Hemiptera; family Cercopidae; genus Prosapia; species Prosapia bicincta. Next base: position 487,391 of record JBAIZL010000070.1, on the reverse strand, counting down.
TTCAAGCCGAGGGTGGTTGCATAGGTTTTGGAATAGATATTATTTTAAAACATTTAAATTGTAGGAGAAGCTGTATCCGCTGGTGATGAAGCAGCAGCCACGTTTCCAACCAAGTTTAAGAAAATTATCGAGGATAGGGAACATGAACCTAGGCAAGTTTCCAACTGAGATGAGACGGGACTTTATTGGAAGAAAATGCCAAAAAGGACCAACATTCATAAAAAGGCAAAATAAGCTCCTGAATTTAAATCATAGAAGAATCAACTAACTCTGTTACTTGCAGTTGGGCATATGATTAAGGCTGGTGTTATTTACCGAGCAAAAAATCTTCATCCTGAAAAATTTAAAAATAAATTTGTTTCCTGTTTCCTGCCAATATAAAGGCAAGGCAGGGATAACAGCAATATTGTTTAATGAGTGGTTTTGCGGATGTTTTATCCCTAAAGTGAAGAAGTATTTAGAGAAGGAAGAGTTACCATTCCCAGTTTTATTAATAATAGACAATGCTACTGGCCATCCTCAGGCTCTAGAGAATGAAAATTGAAGGAGTGTTTATGCTACCTAACACAACTGCGATACTGCAGCTGCTTGACCAGGTGTCATTAGATTTTGTTAGGGCCTCATACACTCGCCAAGTATTTAAAATGATTATGGTAGCAATCGATTCGGACCCCGATCTTGATGCCATGCAATGCTGGATATTCCTCAATATTGCTTGTACACTTTGTGGAAGAGAAATTTTGCTCAAGTTCAGAGAAATTTCTTTTATAGGTAGTTGGTAGCTGACACAAAATATATCTAAAGAGGGGCAATTACTTAATCTCACTGAGATGGTTAGTATATAATTTTGATAGTAGAAAAGCTAAATTTGAGGATGTTTACAAAAGGTTAGGCCTTAACCAACTGAGGTAGTTGTTAATTCCGCATGTACAGGACTGTTGGGAGGAGTGGTTTTGGAAATTGTGTAGACATTTGATTAAAAGGTGTAAAATCATTATTTGTGGGAATAGATTAACAATTTGTATTTTGTGTTTGTATATTAATTAATCACTTAAGCAATAGTTTATAACTATCCGAACTTTATATTTAGTATATTAATGTTGATTTTACACATAGTAATACAAATTTATTAACATTAAAATATTATTATTTTTGTTATGAACATGCCTGAAAATTTAGGGTTAGTTTACATTTTCAATGTAGTTATCATTTCTGTATTTTTCATAAAATATACATGCCTTACTCTATATTTTTTTGAAAGTACAGCTCCATTCAAGAAAAAAAATTGTAAATTTTTTGTGTATACAATAAGAAAAATATATGATCAGGTGATGCGACCGAGTACCGTTTAGGCACACAATAGCCTACAATATTATAAAAATACACTAGTAATAGTTTTGGCAAATATGCGAAATAAAATACCCAGTTCAACGTAAAGTGTGATGAGGATATACCAACACTATCTGTTGTGTAAATAAAGAATTTTATTGTCAAATATCTGGCATTCAATCCAGAATAGGTGTGCATCTACTTTAATGTAGAAGTTGTCTTCAATTAGTAAGTTGGATATAAAAAAAAACATTTTCAAATAATATACATATATATTTAAAATATGGAAATCTTGTTGCTGTTCATGACGAGCTGGTTGTAAATTACAAATTACACTTTTGCTATTACTTGCAACCAGGTATTTGTTAATTAAAAAAGTTGTTAATTGTTAACTTACACTTGGAGGAAACGTTTTCGTCTTACGACTTCTTCAGCCTCGTATTTTTGCCGCTAGGAATACTGCTGTTGTGCTTCCTCGGTACCATCTTTTTGAAAGTAAGAAGTGATGTGATCGAAAAGTATGTGTGATCTGTGCCGTGTTTGTTCATTTAAGATGTCATTTTTATGTGTGTTGCTATGTCTATATATTTCAAACTGTTCTAGTGTATTTAATTTATGGCCTTTGTTGCATGTGTGTGACAAACATGAGCATCCTCCACACATGCAACAAAGGCCATAAATTAAATACACTAGAACAGTTTGAAATATATAGACATAGCAACACACATAAAAATGACATCTTAAATGAACAAACACGGCACAGATCACACATACTTTTCGATCCCATCACTTCTAACTTTCAAAAAGATGGTACCGAGGAAGCACAACAGCAGCATTCCTAGCGGCAAAAATACGAGGCTGAAGAAGTCGTAAGACGAAAATGTTTCCTCCAAGTGTAAGTTAACAATTAACAACTTTTAGTTAACAAATGTCTGGTCGCAAGTAATAGCAAAAGTGTAATTTGTATTTAAAATATTTTGGAAAAATACTTCAAACGCCTTTTTTTAGTAGAGGATGTCATACCTAAAAAGTAGGCCTTTCTGTGTACAAGTATCCCAGATCTATTGATCACATATACAACAACTTTAAACAAGGTGTCCATCTTTGTAGATTTCTCTCCATAGGATGCCATGTACTTGTTTGACGTTAATTTTTTAATGCTTGTTATACACATTACCAACTTGAGCAGACTTTCTTTTTGTTTTCAAATTGTGTTTGTCAATTTTTACATTGGTTTTAGTTTACATTTTTAGTTTAGATTAATGCTGACAGCATCTGATAACACGATATCTCATGTTGTATCTCTTGTATCATACAAGTTTTATTATCTTTGTCCTAGTGAAGTTCACAACAATTCAAACATTGCATGATAATAAGGACAAGGTGTGTTATCCACGTCAACACGCAAATACAATACTTACAGACATTTACAGTGTACAGTAAGTAGTACATGTACATAAATGCATGAATTGCATAAGTACATTATATACTGGATAAGCTTTAAAATAATACAGTATGCAAGTATTGTTATGTAGATAGGCCTACTGTGATTACGGTTTGTACTTACCGTCACGTAGTGTACAGTACTCCATTCCCTTTGTAACTACTAACAACAAACGCTTGTTATCAAACCCTATGGCAATTATTTGACTTTGAAAAGTTATTAGATAAAGCTGTACAGAGAGTATGTATTAACAATATATTTTTAAATAAATAAAACCTCTAAACCACAAATAACATTTATTTAAACCTTATGTACATTTCAATTGCCCAGCAATCATCTTCAGAGGTATTTAAAAAATACAACTAACTATAAACAACATAATACAACAAATATATAGGCATAAACCGGTAACTACTTCGCCACGCCCTTTATTTTAAAAAACTAGCCCGACCAATCACGTTGCAGTAAATTCCCCCTCTGCAACTTGGTTCAGTCTTTCAACTCTCATGGTGAAGAGTTACCGTTACAACTATTTCAATTTTACTAAAAAATAATAATATTATATATTAACAAAAAAGGTTATAACTATCTCCTAATTAATGAATATAACTGAGATTTAGGGATAGGGATTTATAACTGCCTATCCCTAAATCTCAATTATATTCATTAATTAGGAGATAGTTATAACCTTTTTTGTTAATAAATAATATTATTGTTTTTTAGTAAATTGAAATGGTTGTAACGGTAACTCTTCACCACGGGAGTTGAAAGATCGGACCAAGGTGCAGAAGGGGAATTTACTGCAACGTGATTGGTCGGACTAGTTTTTTTTTAAATAAGGGGCGTGGCGAAGTAGTTACCGGTTTATACCTATATATTTGTTGTATTATGTTGTTTAAAGTTAGTTGTATTTTTTAAATACCTCTGAAGATGATTGCTGGGCAATTGAAATGTACATAAGGTTTAAATAAAAGGTATTTTGTGGTTTAGAGGTTTTATTTATTTAAAAATAAACATTACGCCACAGTTGCTTCATACAGTTATTAACAATATACTTTACTTTTAAAAAGAAAATCTACTTCTTTAGAGAAAGAAAATATAAATATATGACAAGCTTTGTAAATACTTGAATTTTATAGTGTATTACGTTCAGTGAATCTTATTAATCACTTAAACAATAGTTTATGACTATCCGAACTTTGAATTTAGTAAATTTGTTAAAACTTACTGAGACAGAGCGTTTTCGATCGCTATGTGCCGATCTTTATCAGTCACATGAAGATCGGCAGATAGCGATCGAAAACATTCTGTCTCGGTAGGTTTTAACAAATTTACTAAATTCAAAGTTCGGATAGTCATAAACTATTGTTTAAGTGATTTGTAAATACTGATACTAACTTAATAGAGGCTTCATACCTTGCTCGTTATAGGATTGCAAAAGATGGAAAGCCTCACACAATAGGTGATACCCTTTTACTGCTGGGCGCTGTTGTTATGGTCCAAGCTGTTTTAGGAAAAAAAGCAGCCAAAGAAATTTAAAAATATACGATTGTCAAACAACACAGTGAAAAGGCGAATTGCCAAAATTTGTCTTCCAGTATTGAAGAACAAATGTGTTTAAACTTCAAGAATGCACATATTTTGCACACTTCAAGTAGACAAAAGCTACTTGTATTTGTATGATTTGATTATCATGAAGAAGTTATAGAAGAGTTTTTGTTTCGCAAACCACTTGAATTTAACACTATAGCGGAACTAATTTTTAACATGATTAATGATTATGTGTTAAAAATAGGCATTCCTTTGTCAAAGTTTATCGGTTTATGCACAGATGGAGCAAAAGATATGTCAGTAAAACTGACAGAACTAGCACTAAAAATAAAGATTTTTTCCTGAATGCCAAAGTACACATTATATAATCCACTGGGAAGCATTAACTGTTTTATTGGATGCTGTGAAAGTTATTAACTTCACAAAGGCTAGGGCTCTTAATTCAAGATTATTCTCCTTGAAGAGTAATGATATGAGTGGAAAGTTCAAAACTCTATATTGAAGACCATATAGAAGTCAGATAAAGTTATTAACTTCACAAAGGCTAGGGCTCTTAATTCAAGATTATTCTCCTTGAAGAGTAATGATATGAGTGGAAAGTTCAAAACTCTATATTGAAGACCATATAGAAGTCAGATGGTTATCTCGTGGGAAAATTTTCACCCGACTCTTCGAACTGAGGTCAAAAGTTTTAATACTTCTAACTGAAAAAATAGTGAGATGACAAAACTTGCTATGTGATGAAGAATGGTTGTCAAGAAATGCATATCTAGCTGGCATTTTTGATAGCTCAACACACTTAAAATGAGTCTTCAGAGAGTAAATACAACACCCTTCGCAGCCAATGACAAAATAAACTGTTTCAAGAAAAAGTTTATCCTTATATGTTCACAAATACAGAAGAGTATCTCACCATTTATTACATTGTCAATATTTGTAGAAAAAAATTATATATCTCCAAAGCCAGATATGTTTGTTGATATGATTATGCACCTGGACGTTCTTCAAAAAAGTTTTAATTAACATTTCTTCGAAGATTATACCAAAATTGACTGGATCAGAGATACTTTTACAGGACGCTAACCAAATCGTTGAAACTGCAGGGCAAATTAATCAATCTAACAGAAGACATTTCCATGATAGATGTTTTTAGAAAGAAATCATTGATAGACTTCTGGATCAGGACTAAATCCAAATATCTGATGCTCCGGAAAACTATGCCATTTCTCACTAGTTACTTGTGTGAGAGTGGTTTTTCTAAACTGTTTTATATAAAGAATAAATATAGAAACGAACTAACAAGTGTTGAAGGGACTTTCAAATAAAGTTCAATTATTCTTGCAATTTACTCTACTCATAGACAAACAGCAACAAGCTTAGCATTAATCACAATACACATTGACCTTTTTTGATTTGCACGTATTTTTGGCTGTTTGTACAAATGATGTAACATGTTTTTGTATGGATATTAGTATTAAATAAAACTGTAATATGCACGATTGTTTTCTTTTTCTTAAAAAACGGAAAATGTGTTGTAAAAAATTAAGATCTGCGATGTGTTCTAAGAAAGGAAGTCTTTCTTCCAATCTATTCCCTTCCCCCAATCCCTGATGGTGGTGATACTGTAACACACTTTAGAATGTAACGGAGTTCTACCTTCAAGTGCGTTACAGACAGACGTCATTGTTACGCCTCAACTGTAAGCTAGAACTAAAAATTAAATTTTAAGAATTAAAACTAAATTATATTAAATTTGTTAAACCATACGTTACAATACGACAAAATCTTGAAAAACCTTCAGGCGGTACGTTATTGCTAGAACGTTGGGAACACTTGATCTAGACAATAAACTAAGAAGACTCAGCCAAATATAGAAAAGTACATAAGATAAACACAGAAAATAAACAATGAACCTTAATATTAGTTACTTAGCCATGTAGTTAATTACATTACACCCAATATTCAAAAATAATAATATATACTTATTTTTAATAATACTTACATATTTTACTGTATATGGAGAAGGGTTCATATACGGTCTCAAATCCAGCATCTGATCATATTCAGCTTCCGTAATTCTTACATTCTGTAAAAATAAAAATTGTGTTATTTAAAACATCATTAATTTACTAAATTATTTTTAAAACACACTAAAATTAATCACCAGCTAAAGTCAGAAATTGCTTTCAATATACATAAAGTAAAATATGTTTGTGTGTGTGTGTTTCAACATGAAGATTATATTAGTTTTAATGCCTTATTCCCAACAAATAATTTGATAACTGGACAATGAGATGATAAAATTGTATATAAATGAAATATGTTTTAATAAGATTTTATATTTATGTGATTTAGTTTTCATTCACTAACATTGTTTATTTTCATATCAATAACGTCAGAATTGAAAGCCTATGTTTGTCATTATAGTTTAGTGTGCAGATTGTAATGGTTTGATACTCATACATGATTTATTAATATTGTCTTTCATAATATCGATATTAAGTATGTAGTATATAAATATTTAGTTAGAAAGTAAGGAAATAGGTCTTGAGAAAACTCTAAAGGTGGTACAAAAAAAACAATTTGAGAATAAGTGAACATACACATATCAAGGGCTATGTGACATTATAATTAAAATTAGGAATCAAACATATTTAATAAGGAAAAACATTAATTGTAATTTGATTAATTACGTTAGCCAAACTGATCCAGAGAGGTCACAATGCTGGGCACGAATGTAAAATTAGTACAAAATGTTACAAAATAATACTGTTCAAATTATAACTTCCTGTAAGAAAATAAAGCTGAAATGTTCACCAAAATTTAAAATTTAAAATTTAGTAAAATCCAGTATTGAAAGTAGATTACATTATTCCTATAATAAGAGCCTGCTGACGCTAAAATACAATGTTTTAAAATTCAGTTCCGCCCAATCACTTCTATTCTGGGATTGTTTATCACAATAAATAAGCATGTATTATGGAAAAAATGTCCTTAATTGAAACAGTTGATTGATTTAATAATGTTAAAAAAAGAATTTACTGTGGAAATAAATCTAAGTATATAATTCTTATTTAGTTTTCACAAGATACATCTTAAAAGTTGGTAACAATATAATTTTTAAATTTGGAGCACTTTAGATACTACTCCTATTCTAATTTGAAAAACATAAATTGAAGATGTCTGACCCTGTAAATATTATTCATCTCAGTTTGAAATTGTGCACTGTGTTATTGCTATTTAAACACTTTTTCACAGTAAGAGAAGTCTGTGTTAATCTGTATCCTTTTCTTGAACTTACAACAGTGTAAGGCATTTTTAATGGACAAGGTCTAATCAAATTGTTATTGACAGCAAATTATCAATTTCTAAATTTAACTTATGATGTGTTATTTAAATCACTAATGAAACCAAAATTTTCTTACTGTTTGAAATGAAAGGATTTCCAAAATTTGTTCCCACTACTCCACAATTCACCAAAAATCATGATACGAGGGGTGATCAAAAAATACGGTGAATGAATTTGTATAGCGGCAACTGCTGACCGTTTAAAGCATTTCAAATGATAATTTGCAGATGAGGAGAGTGAGTGCAAAATTTGTTCCTAGACTTTCAAGTGATGAACAGAAGGAAAATTGTGTGTCAGTTTGCACAGAGTTGAAGGATCGTCTTCAAGCAGATCCGGACTTCATGATCAAAATTATAACTGGAGATGAAAGTTGGGTCAATTAATATGAGTCTGAGAGCAACGTGCAGAGTTCCCAATAGAAAACCACTATATCATCTCCTCGCTTTAAAAAGGCACGTCAGTCAAAATCGAACATCTAGGTCAAGCTCATTATTTTTTTCGGTAGTGAGGGCTTAGTGCGATCAGAGTTCGTTCTAAGGAGAACAAGTGTGAACTCTGAATTTTATAAGGGCTTACTGGAACATTTGCGAAACAACATACAAAGAAAAAGACCAGAAAATGGGTGAATGGCTTTCTTCTTCATCACACCAATGGGGCGTGCCACATCTCGTTTCTCATTCACGGATTTTTGGCTGAAAAAAAGTTTTCCTATTTGTCCTTCTCCCCCATACTCAACCGATTTAGCACCATGCGACTTCTGGCTCTTCCCAAAAATTAAAACTGCACTTAAAAGAAAACGTTTTGACACCATTCCTGATACTGAGAGAGCCACGACCGAGCAGCTAAATGCCCTTCCGAAAGAAGCTTTCCAGAAATGTTTCCAGTCATGGTTTCAACGTTGGGATAGGTGCATTGCCAGCCAAGGACAGTACTTTGAAGGAGATTAAATCGAATTCGATGTACGTTTATTACTTTTTGACATACAAAATTATTCACCGAATTTTTTTTATCAGAGTGGTACGCTGATGTTCATCAGTGTTTTGAAAGTATTGTAACACATTTAAAATTCCATCATATCATCCCTCAGCTGCCTCGGTTTATTTTAAACACTTAAGATGGTGTAACTCTTATCTTAGAAGTTAAATAGCATACATTTAAGTACATTTTCTGCCTCTTGTAACAATACTTTTATTTGTTGATCCCTTTCGGAATAACTTCATTTTCAAAACTTTAATAGTACTTGAAGATCTTTAAGAGGTACTATTAAAAAAATGTATTATTAATGAGAGAACAATTAAAGTTTCAATAATGGTCTTATTCCAAAACTTGTATTCATATGTATACAAATGTTCGTAACAGAAATGAAGATAGTAGAAATTTGAAATAAAATGGCTTAGTAAGATAAAACAATCAAAACTTCTTAGATTTCTGGAAGAAATTAGATAATTTCTTAATCTGAGCAATGCTATGGCCTAAATATTATATAATGATTGCAACTACCGTCAAACAAGATAATGTTAGTTATCTTGGCAGAAATTACATTCAAATCATATAAGTTATATCTTGAGCTATAAGGAAAAGATCTTGATATACTAGGATATAAAATTTAGTTAATTATTTTTAAAATGAAATAAAACAAAAAAATTGCACTCTACAAACCACCCTTCTGCTTGAAATCTACATGCAGTGTAATAGTGACAGTTAAAGCAATAATTTCCCTGTTTTTTCAACATCTGGGAACTATTAAGATTGAATTTGGTAGAATGTTTAGTCAATTTTCTAAATTCACACCACTATATGGTTTATTTAAATTCTGTATGCTTCTGTTATCCTTAATGCACTTAGAATGACAAACTGTAAAATATTTAAAAAATGTAATCATTGTCAAAGAACTATAATCAATTATCAACTTTAGAGGGTTGAATTAAATACCCACCAATTCATAATGTTGGATTAAATGTATATTTCTGCTCTGAATCAAAAGGTGATCAGTTTTTATATATTGATCAGTAATAAAAATTGTCCAGCTTAGTTGATTCACATTTAGAAGTTACTTTAAGAACTTGTGGAATGTTCTGTTCCAGTTATATTCCTGATTATCTTAAGTTAGGCAGCACACCTGCAGTGTCTAATTTCATACTAACGTAAGTACAAAAAATTACAGTTAAATTTCCCGATTGAATTGATTTGTGTTTATTCTTGCTTGTTAAAAATAATATTTGCCAAGAAAAAAACACAAGGGACAAATAATCTTAGCAGAAGTCTGTATATCTTAGTAAAAAAACAAATCAGATAAGGCTTTTTTCAAAATTCAATTGTTCATACAGATATTTTGATTAGTTTTGTCATATTATATATAAACCCAGATTTTGACAACTAATGTTATGGTTTTCATAAAATTTCAAACAAAAATATCCACCTATCATGACACACAGCAAAAACAATGGACGGGAATTTTTCTCTTTATCATCATAATGGAGCAAATCCCAAGTAAAATTTATAAGATTTTCTTCTTTCTCACTTGTAAACAGCTGTGAATCATTTTGCAGAAGCAAAACATAACCAAAGTATCTGTCAAAAGTCCTTTACAATACCTGTTGCTGATCCTAAATTCTTTTGATCCTCTTAGACAATTTAAAGATGATTACAATCATAAATCTACCAAATTTCAAGTACTTTAAGCATTGTGCTTAAATGTCTAAACTCATAACATCATCTAATCTAATAAAATCCTTTTCATGGGGTTACTGTAATGATTTTGTTTCAGAAAGATTTTTTTAATCTTAATACAATATTTCATATTTAAATGTTGTTTCATAAAAAGGTTCATCTTCATTTTCACTATATTACATCAAATCAGTAGCTATTTGTGTTTACTTGAATGGCTCTAACTGAGGAAATGATCAACTACCACAATGTTATAAGCCTTGTTCATTGCTAAGAATAAGGCACTTAGTGCAGCCATGGCATGCAAAGTCAAACTGTAGAACATTCACACAAAGTTTTAAAGGTTCTGTCTTTTTTCCATGCATCATATATTCTACATTGCAGGTTATGGTGCAAAAGCTGACTGGGAAACATTTATCCATTACACATTTAGTTTTACCATTTCTGTGTCAATGCTGACTTTAAAGGTTGGAAAACTAAATTATTTCATATTATAATGAATCAAATTCAACACAATGCTACCAACTTTGGATTGGTACATTTATAGATGTAATTGAACTAATATCAACATTAGGCTTTAAGAGTTATAGTAATTGATCAATGGTGGTAAAAAAATCTCCAGCACTAGATCAAATATGTTTATATAAATGGATAATGAAAAAATTAGTTCCAAATTTAAATTTAGAATGTTGCGAATTTTCTGTTTTATTATGTAACACATAAAAGCTTAAATGATAACACATTACTTACCTAGCACTATGTAGAAACCAATGCTGATATCAGTTTGTTGGATACAAGTTACTACACTCTTGGCATACACTAACATTTTAAATATAACTAACCTAACATTTATAAGTCAGAATTTGTTTATAGTTATAACTTTTTAAATGATTTTTGGTTTTATATTGATTGCTATTGGTATAAATGTATTTTAACTATTTTTTAATATTATGTCAGTCCTATTCAAATTGTTGAATTCTCTTAATTGGTAAAACATTTCTTATTATAGTTCCCGAATATCTCAGTACACTAAGTTGAATAAATCCTATTTTTCAGAAATTGGCTAAGAAAAAGGTTGTATATTTTTATTAGCTGTGTCTGTTAGAATCTAATCTATTTAAGAGAAAATGTTCATAAAGCTTTAAATTCATACATTATATCAGAATAGCTGTGTGTCTAAAAATTTATGAAAAATAAAGACCCTGTTAAAAAACAAGATAGAAGGATTAATTTGAATACTTATTTTAAATTTCTGAAGTATAGATGTTCAGTTTTTCACATAGCCTAATTTCTGAAAGATATCTGTGAGTAGTTTTCTCAGTTGGAAAATGTTTCATAAATATTTTGCTACAGTAGATATTATTAATTTATATGTGTATGTTAGTTTTCCAACCATTTTTAGCCGAAACTCCTACTTCTACATATTTATACTACAAGTAACTATCCATTAAAATACTTCTCAAAAGCTCATTTACGTTAAAACTAGTCAATGTCACCGTTCATTATTTGAAATATTTAACAACTGTTCTGAAAAAAAATATAGTTTTATAATAACACAAAATTTTCTGAGATCATAAAAGTTTTTTAATAATAATTAAAACAAAAAACAGCTAGTAAAACAGCCTTTAGATTAAAAGTTTATTTTATCTGATTTCTGCAGAATTACAGTTGTGTTTATAAGCATTATAAATGTATTTTATAATAGTTGTAGGTATAAGGAGTAATTATTAAGTCTGTAGTGAATCTGAAAAGAATTGTAATGTGTCTATCAAAACATCCAATCATGAGACCAAAACAATGGCATATTGTTTTCAAATTTTCTATGAATTCAAAAGACATTGAATTGATAACAAAATTTATCTAAAGATTTTTCAGTTTTGCACTTTCTTATCAAAAGAATCTACTATAGAACTCCAATCATCTGAATCAATTAGGACTTAACCCCATAAAAAAAAACTAAAATTCGGATAATTGGATTTTTTTCTGAAATAAGGTAAATTTTAAGTAATTACTTTTAAGTAAATTTGTAAATAACTTGCAAATGGTTGAAATAACTTTTTTTAATACTTTTTTAAGGCTTTTTCACAAATAATCTAGGATCTTAGCTTTTTCACAAGGGACTGAACCAAAACCGGGTTTCCCATAAAATGTTATTGCCAAAACCACTGAAAACAGTATCTTCTAAATCTTTGTTTTTGCTGCCTTCATTGATTATCTTGAAGAGCTTTCATCAAGAAATGTGAGCAATGACATGAAGTTTTAAATGTAGGTTAGCTTTTTTTTAATGTCTGAAATTTTTAATCATCCAACACTGTATATCTCAGCCAACTGTTTACCCGAAACTCCTATATCTGATTGATCTATAATTTTTAGTTTATCTCGCTAGCAATAAGACAACTCGTTTTCTTTCAGAAGCCATAATGAACAAAAAAATTCACACATAAACAAAACGACATACTGATGGTGATCAGACACGCTGACTGAGTAATCAAAATGAACAGTAACAGTTGGGCCGGGCTGTTACGGATGACAGACAACTACACAGAACTGCACTGAGACAGTGAATCATCATCCAAAGAATGTGTGCTCTGTGCCCACACTAGCTTCGCAGAGAAAAGACTAATAACTTATGTACACAAAATCACTATTTTGGAAATCGCAGTACATTTCTGTCTTAATTTTTTTTCTGAAAATCTGAGATCGATTCGAATAGTCACAGTATGGGTAATTGGAGCTCTACTGTAGTTGAATTTTTAGCGGAATTTACTTTTAAAGTAGACTCTAAATATCCAATAGTGTATATTGTCCAACTAGTTTATGATGGTGTATTATAACAATGTTACTTCTAAGAGCTTCCACACACGAGTCGACGCTCGAAGTGGTAGACTCGAGAAAAATCGTGTTCGTCTTTCCCCTCCACTCCTCGTCCCTTGCGTTCCTCGTCTCATGCGATCGGTAGTGCACGGGATTTATCGAGAGGATCGCGTGATTCTACGTCATGAAGGTGTTTATAATTTCATTTTCTTTCTTGTTTTTGGGCTTTATTAATTTTTACAAATTTATTTTAAATCATCGGTGAATGTTATGTTCGTTGATTGTAGTACTCGTAGTTTAAATTATAGTAGTTTAATTTTTGATTAGTTGTAATAATTATTTATGTTGTATAATTTATTTATAAAATTCTGAAAACATTGAACTTTTGGTTCTAGGTTTTTAAAGTAAAATTCGTTGGGAAATCGAAAAACACCCTGAACTTTATATTCACAACTCTCACTAGAGTGGTGTATGAATCTTTTGACATTCTATAAAATGCTAAAAATTTAGTGCCACTCTGATCCAGTTCTTTTGCACCAACAAATAACCGAGTATTAAAATTACGTTCAATATAAGGATGCACCCATAATCTAAGTTTTATTCTTTTCAAGCGCCAGTACCACAAAAACATCACAGTCTTCCTCATCATTACTTGAACTGCTCATTTTTATTACGTTCTGAGTTTAAAAAGGCGGAGGAAGTCAGTTCTGGTCGCGAGATGCAAACAAACTGAAGTCGACCAATGTGCGGATGGCAGACATCCGAGCCGCAGATATCGGAAAAGACAAGACTGACGCGCGAACCTCTCGACGAGTCAACAATCGACCCGTGTGCGGAGGCTCTATGTGACTCTTGTACAATATAGACTGACATTTCTCTTACTATGTTATCAGTTCAATATCTGTCTTTAGTAATCATGTGCCCTGAAAACTACAACAATTTTTAATTAGATCATTTTAAAATATTTTTTTAAATACACTCAATGAAATTCTAATTTTGTATTTAAATTGTATACCCGACACATTAGTTGAACTTGTAATAGCTACACATATAATAAAAAAAATAAGTTGTGTACAATTTTTTACAGAACCTCTCTCCTTTTAATGGGTACGGGGGTACCAATTAATCTTAAGGTCAATAATTAGAATTTCTTAGCAAGAAACCATCTACTAAACCTACAATATTGTTTAACATTCAATTACAGAGGCCTGAAATCAAAATATTTTCAGAGATATTGTAATGGTTATTTACCAGTTTTGGTGTGCTGATTTAATAAATGAGCTCAATTTTTCTCCATCACCCAAGGTTTTTATTTATTTTTGTATGCAATATATGCAGTTTTCTGCCTATTGTATGCATGAGGATAACCATATAATTTAAAAAAAGAAGTTTACACTTTCTGTTTAGTTGTTTTTACTTAAAAGGAAACTATAAGGAAAGGTTCACAGCCTGCATGACATTCAGTTTATTTGGAGGAAACATACAAAAATCTTGAGCTGGTACTTAAAAAACTCTCCTATTCCCAGCACAGATGGAAGATTTGTGGTGATTTAAAAGTTATATCAATGCTGCTTGGTCAACAGATCAGATTAATACATGTTTCCTATACGAATTGGACAGCCAAGGCAGAAAATCACTTTATGTGTAGAGAGATTGGCTAGTTCGAAAAACGTCAGTGGCTGGTCAAACAAACATTCAGAGAATGAGTCTTGTGGAACCTAAAAAGGTTTTACTTTCCCCACTTTTGCGTTCAGCATGGCTAGTGTACCGGCACACTCTGGTTTCCCTTACGAGGCATTGAGAGCGTGCTGGTGCGCTCCCCGCTTCCTTTCTGAGAGATGGCAAACGCACCGGCATGCTCACTCCCAGTTTAATTAAAACTTCTCTAGTGTCGATAAGTGTTTGATTTTTACGTCAGTAATTCAGAAGAGTTTGGAGAACATTGGGGCTGAGTTGTTTTTAAATCCAACCACCCAAGATAACTTTTTGATGCTTCAGGGAGTTTTATGAACAAATTTAATTTGGCTTACTTTTACATATTAATGATTTTTTTTAGTTTTAACCACTTAACGCTGCAAAATATCCACTAAAAACAGCAATCATAAAAATAAACTAAGCTCTCTGAAATGCAAGAATAAACGATAACTGTCCTAATAGAGTAAATGATTCTACTCGAGGTGGGAACAGATTACTGTTAATATGAGTCATTGACAAAATGCTTGGACACCCCAATACCTAATGTGTCGTCATAAGATTGTAGTAAACAAATGTCAGCTAATCTCTGCTACAAATAGTCTCAGACGTGGCATATGCAATAGAGTCCTATGTCTGTGTTTACATTATCTACCTCTATCGCTTTTTGAAACACATGACATAAACAGAAACAAACATTCCGAGTTAAGTGGTTATTTTAGTATGTAGTATATTTTAGTAGTAGGTACTTTAGATTTATATGTAAATTCTTTTTCTTTGTCCCTGTCTTTTTTATTGAGTACATAATATATATAACAAAATAAAAATGCAGAAACTATTAAAACTTTTATAATAAACAAATTATATAAAAAAATTGCCAATCAATTTTTTTAAACCTATAAAAAAGTTGCTGAAACAGGCAAATGCAACAATTAAAATTGATTTACAGTGTTAACAAATACTGATGAAACCTGATGGTTAAAACTGTAATGACTATGATTGTACTTAAGTAAAAAATATATAGTCCACCAGTAAATTAGAAAAATACATAAAGTTTTAGTTTAAATTTAGCTTTATATAAAATGTAAACTAAAGGGTCTATTTTTGAATTAGGTATAATTGTTGTTAAAATTATGTTCAATAAATTAATTCATAAAGTATTAACTTGTACCAAAAATTCATCATAACCATATAGCAGCTTTTCACTACAATATAAATAATTCTACTGCCAAATTTAAAATTTGACAAAAAATAAAAACCTTAAGTTAATGACGAATCTGAGTTCTCATGCTCAAACTCCACCGAAATTATAAAAACAAATTAACAAACCATACTTATGAGATTAGAATAGCCAATTTATATTTTGTTCTGCAGATTCATGATATGTTTTCAGAAAACGTATATTTCAATATAATAAAACTACATCAATTTAATGCAAATAATTAGAGTCACCTTATTTGTTGTGAAAAAACTTAGTCATAATTAAAGTAATAACAAAAACCTTTTTCATCTATACTAATATATAAAAATCTAATGGTGTCTGTCTGTGTGTGTATGTGTGTGTTACTCAATCACATAAAAATTACCTTACCCATTGAGCTGAAATTTTACATACACATTTTTAGGGTCCCTGGTTAACACATAGGCCTATTTTTATTTAGAAATTCCGTCAGGGCACCTCCCCACGGGCCTTGAAAATCCTCTAACACTCAATTATCTATACTTCATTTAATACTTAACTTGGCTTAGTCAGCTAATAATCTCCTGTAACAGTAACTTTTAAACAGCTAATAGCAATTGTTTGATTGTTATTCATCTTTCGAGGTTAGTTATACTTTACAAATGTTTTGGTTTTCAAGACAATAATTAGTAAGTTTATAGTTTGATATATTTATTGAGAACTAATTTATACTATTATATAAAAATCTAATTATGTCTGTCTGTGTGTGTATACTCAATCACGTAAAAGCTACTGGATCCATTGAGCTGAAATTTGGTATTCATTTCCCTTTCCTACGTGTTCAATTTTAGCAAAAAACAATTACACCGGTAGACGCAGAAAGTCATCAGATACGAAAAATATTATGACAACTCTCGCTCACGCTCCAAAAATTTACAATTTTGGAAAGTTGTAATTCACCCCAAACATGGTGTTAATAGTGCTGGTAAAATTGCACATTTCCCACCCCCAATACAATGCATATAAAATAAATAAAAAACATGTTCTGAAGCTATATTGATAATTATTGTGTGTTATTGCCAGAAGGTTAATTTTATATACCTATGAAGTATCCAGTCAGGATAGATTTGGTTGTAATTTTATACATTTAACCAAATGTACAAATGTAAGGCTACAATAGATATCACGTGGCAAACTATTACTCAGTAGAAGTAGGCGTCTAATTAGGAAAATTACAAAAAAATATATCGTAACTGGACACTTTATAGGTATATTTAAATATATGTATATGTAGTAGGTTTATAAACTATTGTTCGATATATTTATTGGGATTTAATTTCAGTAAATTAAATTCATTTCAAATACAAATTAAATCAATACAAATATTGCTCGACCCCGTACGAAGGACGAGTACTCTGCTAGTATATAAAAACAAAAATAGGTATCACAAAATTTAGAATAATAAAAATTGTTTGTACATTAAAAAAATCAAGAAACTATTGGAATAAAATTAACCAAGACAAAGAGAAATTTTACTTTTAATTTTGACAAATTTTGAAAAATTCATATTCTAATTTTTTTAGCTATATGATCTGACAATTTTGTTATAAGCAATTAAGTTTGGTTTCCCTTAAAAATCCATGGATATAAGTGGAATTTAAACCATGTTCAACTTTTGTAAAACACAAATTTCAAAAAATGGAAAACGGACAATTTATGTACTACTTTGTTAACATATTTACTTTTCTATTTAGATCCTACAAAAAATTAATTTTTAAAAATAGAATCACAGTTGAATCGATAATAACGTAAACGAGCTTTAACACCTGTTATCTAACCTACCTCTACCAATCCAAAAACACAGAAATACTTACGAGTAACATATGTCCAATATGAGCTGTCGTGACTTGATGGACACTTCGTGACAGCTTAAAAGTTAAAAAACTGTTTCAACATTTAATTTACAAAAGATTCCAGTCATTTGATAACTGTTCACCCTTAGAAAAATGCTTAGACTTTTTATTTAATAAACAAAAGCCTTCAATTAACATTCAAACAATAATGAGTAAACCAACACAATGAAAACATGATGGTAAATGTTAGTAATGTATGGCAAAATGTTTCCAGATCTTAAAATGTTTCAACATTTTAAATTTCAATAACAATATCATAAAACTAATAGTTTATTGAAAATTTAACAACTGTTGGTAGTAATTAGGTTCAAACAATTTAAATTTATATATATATATATATATATATATATATATATATATATATATATATTACGTTATCCATTGTTTTTCCGCTGCACTGACTTTATGAAGTTAATATATTACTATTGTAAGTAATTTTATCCACCATTAAGTGCAATGATTTTACCTTGTGTGATGAGGCACCTTTCGGTCACTTGACCATTGTCTTTGAATCACTGATATTTTTCTGGTGTAGATGTTCGGTCCGTGATGTTGGTATTTGTTGACGTTACACGCATTTTCTCTTGATCTGCATCTATGATATTTTTATATAGTATGTCTTCTGTATATGTGGTCTGTAAATTCATTAAATTGTTGTGTGTGTTTTTATAAATGTGGTATTTTTCTAGTGAGTTTAATTCTATTGGGTTATTATTTATTTCAAGTATGGTTAGGTAATTTTCGTAGTTTGTTATTTCATGTTTATGTGATATTAGGTGTGCTGCAACATTTGATACTTTTGTATTTTTAAAAATACAACAAAAAAATACAAAAGTATCAAATGTTGCAGCACACCTAATATCACATAAACATGAAA
Source organism: Prosapia bicincta (assembly GCA_036971475.1). Taxonomy (NCBI): domain Eukaryota; kingdom Metazoa; phylum Arthropoda; class Insecta; order Hemiptera; family Cercopidae; genus Prosapia; species Prosapia bicincta. The sequence goes on along the minus strand of JBAIZL010000070.1, from coordinate 468,575 downwards.
TAACAAACTACGAAAATTACCTAACCATACTTGAAATAAATAATAACCCAATAGAATTAAACTCACTAGAAAAATACCACATTTATAAAAACACACACAACAATTTAATGAACTTACAGACCACATATACAGAAGACATACTATATAAAAACATCACACATGCAGATAAAGAGAAAATGTGTGTAACGTCAACAAATACCAACATCACGGACCGAACATCTATACCAGAAAAATATCAGTGATTCAACAATGGTCAAGTGACCGAAAGGTGCCTCATCACACAAGGTAAAATCATTGCACTTAATGGTGGATAAAATTACTTACAATAGTAATATATTAACTTCATATATATATATATATATATATATATATATATATAATTAATAAATTAAAAATATTTCAAAAACAAGAATACTTTTAATGAATATATTTATTCAAAGCTTTTCGCCGATAAAATAGTACCAGCATCTTCAGGAAAATAATTATCTAATAATCTTTTCTAATAATAATAATAATTATTAGATAATTATTTTCCTGAAGATGCCGGTACTATTTTATCGGCGAAAAGCTTTGAATAAATATATTCATTAAAAGTATTCTTGTTTTTGAAATATTTTTAATTTATTAACTATATTACAAGAAAACATATCACCATATTTAATATATATATATGTTTGTAGTCTGTACATGTATATATATCTCATTCTGTGAAATAAATTTCACACTTCTAACTACTAGAAGAACACTGCAGTTTTCTAATGCTCAAAAGTGAGAGCACTGTAGTAACTGTAATATAGCTACCAAAAGTTCGCTCACTGTTATACAAAGTAAGATTCTTATTTAAATACATTAAACAAGAATATTGTATTATTCTTAAATGAATGCAATGTTATTATAATGCAATATTCTTGTATAAGAATTATAGGTTATAGGCATTTGTATTATTGACAAATGAACTCAAGTTTTGTTTTAGAGCCAATTGTAGAAATACCTCTCAAAAGTTATGTTTATGTGTATGAATTATTATTCCATACATTTCATAAAAAAAACAATTTTTAACCAATATTCTTAGCTTTTCTTCATTATACACTGTATGAACTATCAAAGGCTAGCTAACCTGTTGAGTGACAACAACAACAAAAACAGTTTAACTAGCTCTTGATAATAATGACAATGAATTTTGGTAAAAGGCTAGAGAGGTTAGGTTAAAAATAATTCCTGTATATAAGATTAAAATAATAAATATGCAACAAGAAAACACTCACAATTTGTAACTTACACATCCAAATTACAAGAACAAGAATATTACTTGATTTGTTTGAACAAGGACCTCAGTTGACAATCAATGTTATATGTATGTTTAAAATTTTTTGTTTAAATTAATTATTCCAATTGAACAATAACCTTTTATTTTATAATATATGAAATAAAATTACCCTAAAAATTACATTATTATTAAATCTAAAACAAATTAAACAAATCAAATTTACTTTCAGTTCTTTACTTTTCAAGAGAAAAACTAAAAATTATACCACACACTACAAATTAACAGGACATTATTACTCTTCTATATTTTAACTTCTGTATAGCTAAGTCAGAATAGAAGTCACTCTTATTTTTATGTAAAATAATAATTAATTATTTTATTATATTGATTATTTATTAATTATTAATATTATTTAATTAATATTATATAAGAATTAAAAGATACACTTTCCTTGGTTACTTAAAAAAACCAAAGAAATGTAAATCTATAGTTATTAAATACAGCAAATTATCTTATTCATCTCATCTATTCTTGGTCTACAAACAGAAAATATAACATGTTACTTGAAGAAATTAATTTTACTCAAATAAAGAACAAAATATTTGAGAAAATAAAATTAACTATGGGATGTCAAACTGGTTTAACCATTACGGTATATAACATACTGAAATAAAAAGTTAAAATTTCATGTAGGTTTTTTTTAATCTTATAGTATACAAAGCTTTTTTTTTATTAAATTTGTTTTATCAATACATATTAAATATTTAAAAGCTTTAAGAAAATTATAATGAGGCTTGTATTTTGAATATATTAAATGTTTAGAGTACAAAATGTTACGGCCATGAAATTCTGTACAGTTTATGTCTCAGAAATAAGTTCACAATTAATTTAATAATTTTTGTAATTTTAATAATTCAATTTTTAAATTAGCATTGCCTTTGGAATTGACATAATGAAGTTATGCTCAAATACATAGTATTTTATACACATTTTACAACTCTATACAAATTTTCATCACTCATTACTTTAAAGAACACATACATGTTGCACATCGGAAACTCAATATTTCTTATATTTAGCAGGGATAATTAAATTTGCTTCAATATTCTTGATTCTAATATTATTTATGTTTAAATAAATATATAAACACACACTATTTAATTTTAATTAAATCTCCTTAATATACAATCTGAGTCATTAAACCAATTTTATAAACAAAATCAAATTTTATATATAAAAAAAGTTATAGCAATTCCATAATCAAATGTGTGAAGTAGGACTATTATATATACAGTAAACTCCCGATTATCCATGGAATAGGGTGGCCCGGCAACGCCGGATAATGAATTCTCCGGATAATCTGCTATGAACAAAGAATACGCAAAACGATCGATAAATAATCGATTATTATACCATAAGTTACACAAATAATGACCCCGGTTAATGCAATTCACAAATAATCTTCAGAGGACAAAATAAATACAGAAAATAATTTAAAATGTCGATGTATTTGACGGATTATAACATGTACATTTATATGTCTAACTATTTACAATACGTATATAAGTATATGTCAAAAGTAAGTATGTATGTACATATGTAATTTCCTTTACACATAATACTTTCACTTTTTAACAAAAAAATCTGTCACTTCCGTCTGTTTTTTTGTGAGCATTGATTTAGCTTTAATGTGCGATCTAAGTTTCTTGAGAACCATTTTGTCGCACAGTGTCTACTTGTGTCACAAAGCCATAAAGATCGATAATGTATATGACAGAGACATGGATAATGCATAAGTCACATCCTAGACTATTTATAGCCGAGATTAGCTGACATTTGTTTACAATCTTATGATACACATTAGGTTTTCGGGCGTCCAAGCATTTTGTCAATGTCTCTTATATAATCCGTGGGTTAATCCGCCGACGGATAATCGGGAGTTTACTGTAATTATGTTGATATACAGAGAGAGGTGCATTCATCATTGCATTATGTTTTTTTAACCTGAGTTAACAAAATGTTTTTTTGGATTAATAACATAAACCCTATTTTAGATCTAGCATTATTTTAGACAGCTTAAACTCTAAAGTTTAACTCAGTTAAGATATATTGACCTTAGAATCCTTAAACATGAGAAAAGTCAACTTTTAAACATCAGTATTATTAAAAATTAGAGATTTAGAAATTTGTGGACCTTAAATATTATTTGTGTTATATCTTTTAAAAAACAGGTTAAAATAAATATTTTTAAAATACAATAATTTACAATAAAAACATTTCACAATGTGTAGATCATTTTCCAGTGCCATCCAATATCTTTTGTGGCAAATGCAGCATTGCTAAATTTACAATCAGATTCTTTGTAAGACCTGCAAAAGAATCTTTAAATGAGGGTTTTGGTTTCTAAACGCAAGGCCAAAACTATTTGTAAACCTACAAGATATTGCCAATTTTACTGAATATCTCAGTAACAGACATATACTAGATATCTGGTCAGTATAACAAATATGTATAACAGAAATTTTACTTGAAAATAACCAGTGGTATAGTTTTTTTTTACACCATAGATTATAAGATTCTATTAAGAGCTATTGGTATTGTATTTTCTTTAGCAGATAGGATAGAACTGTTCCTACACAGAAACCTGTCAAGTTCACTATGAATACAGTTACAACTCGTAAGGCAACTGTCATAATGCCGATACAGATCTTCAAAACTGGAGTATCTGGAGCCTTAGCAACCAAATGCATTTGTTATATATGTAACAAATAACTTAAAGCATGGCATACCATTTATTTCCATATAACCTTCTTTTACAGGAATTATTTTATTTAGAACAATATATGAGTAATAAATCATTGACTGGAACCAAATTGACTATGAATGGAATGGCTACTCTGGCAAAACCTATTGGAGTTGATTTATTTACAGATCGACTATTAATTGTTGGGCCAAACTTGCTCAGTGCTGATAACATTACAACCTTTTACATGAAGTAAAAATAACTCTAAAACATTTTAAAAAGTTATTTCATTTTAGTAATTTTGTTGTTTTTTTTCTAAAACATTTCAAGCTTTTGCTAATAACCCTGTATTTAAGAATAAAATTGTATCTAAACTATTTTTATGGCTTATATAATGAATTTGTAACATATTTTAAGATTTACCACTATTCATAAAAGCTTCTGTAGATGGGTATGTCAGCCTTTAATCAAACCAGATAAGCAGTTTAAACAGCAACAGCATCAATGTAATTACAAGCTGCGCTAAAGTAATCCGCAATAAAACAACAGGCCTGTACTGTGTGTTATCCTTTTGCTGCATCAAATTTTAGTACAATCCTTTTTGATTTTTGTTTTTTTCGTATTCACTACTTTAAAATGTATTAAACTTTTTTTCTTAAGTAATAAGGAAAATTATTGACAATTAAAAATAAATTCCAAATAAAGCATAAAAACAGAATAAAGTTAGTTCACTGGTATGTTAACAAATTGTTTAAATAATGTTTTGTTATCCAACAAAATGATATTACATAATCTTTAGTTCACAATTTACATTCAGAAGTCAACTTAATATAATAATATTCCATTATATTTAACCAAAAATCAATTACATACATTAACCGATTAAAAACTTTGAACAGGCGAGGAACTGTTAAAAATATTGTACCCATTTAAGGGGTTAGGAATTAAAATAAGTAACTCATGGACAATATATTTAGTTTAACCCTTACTGTTAAAAATATTGTACCCGTTAAAGGGGTTAGGAATTAAAATAAGTAACACATGGACAATATATTTAGTTTAACCCTTACTGTTAAAAATATTGTACCCATTTAAGGGGTTAGGAATTAAAATAAGTAACACATGGACAATATATTTAGTTTAACCCTTACTGTTAAAAATATTGTACCCATTTAAGGGGTTAGGAATTAAAATAAGTAACTCATGGACAATATATTTAGTTTAACCCTTACTGTTAAAAATATTGTACCCATTAAAGGGGTTAGGAATTAATATAAGTAACTCATGGACAATATATTTAGTTTAACCCTTACTGTTAAAAATATTGTACCCATTTAAGGGGTTAGGAATTAAAATAAGTAACTCATGGACAATATATTTAGTTTAACCCTTACTGTTAAAAATATTGTACCCGTTAAAGGGGTTAGGAATTAAAATAAGTAACTCATGGACAATATATTTAGTTTAACCCTTACTGTTAAAAATATTGTACCCATTTAAGGGGTTAGGAATTAAAATAAGTAACTCATGGACAATATATTTAGTTTAACCCTTACTGTTAAAAATATTGTACCCATTTAAGGGGTTAGGAATTAAAATAAGTAACTCATGGACAATATATTTAGTTTAACCCTTACTGTTAAAAATATTGTACCCATTAAAGGGGTTAGGAATTAAAATAAGTAACTCATGGACAATATATTTAGTTTAACCCTTACTGTTAAAAATATTGTACCCATTTAAGGGGTTAGGAATTAAAATAAGTAACTCATGGACAATATATTTAGTTTAACCCTTACTGTTAAAAATATTGTACCCATTTAAGGGGTTAGGAATTAAAATAAGTAACACATGGACAATATATTTAGTTTAACCCTTACTGTTAAAAATATTGTACCCATTAAAGGGGTTAGGAATTAAAATAAGTAACTCATGGACAATATATTTAGTTTAACCCTTACTGTTAAAAATATTGTACCCATTTAAGGGGTTAGGAATTAAAATAAGTAACTCATGGACAATATATTTAGTTTAACCCTTACTGTTAAAAATATTGTACCCGTTAAAGGGGTTAGGAATTAAAATAAGTAACTCATGGACAATATATTTAGTTTAACCCTTACTGTTAAAAATATTGTACCCATTTAAGGGGTTAGGAATTAAAATAAGTAACTCATGGACAATATATTTAGTTTAACCCTTACTGTTAAAAATATTGTACCCATTTAAGGGGTTAGGAATTAAAATAAGTAACTCATGGACAATATATTTAGTTTAACCCTTACTGTTCAAAATATTGTACCCATTAAAGGGGTTAGGAATTAAAATAAGTAACTCATGGACAATATATTTAGTTTAACCCTTACTGTTAAAAATATTGTACCCATTAAAGGGGTTAGGAATTAAAATAAGTAACACATGGACAATATATTTAGTTTAACCCTTACTGTTAAAAATATTGTACCATTAAAGGGGTTAGGAATTAAAATAAGTAATTCATGGACAATATATTTAGTTCAACCCTTACTGTTAAAAATATTGTACCCGTTAAAGGGGTTAGGAATTAAAATAAGTAACACATGGACAATATATTTAGTTTAACCCTTACTGTTAAAAATATTGTACCCGTTAAAGGGGTTAGGAATTAAAATAAGTAACACATGGACAATATATTTAGTTTAACCCTTACTGTTAAAAATATTGTACCCGTTAAAGGGGTTAGGAATTAAAATAAGTAACACATGGACAATATATTTAGTTTAACCCTTACTGTTAAAAATATTGTACCCATTTAAGGGGTTAGGAATTAAAATAAGTAACTCATGGACAATATATTTAGTTTAACCCTTACTGTTAAAAATATTGTACCCATTTAAGGGGTTAGGAATTAAAATAAGTAACACATGGACAATATATTTAGTTTAACCCTTACTGTTAAAAATATTGTACCCATTTAAGGGGTTAGGAATTAAAATAAGTAACTCATGGACAATATATTTAGTTTAACCCTTACTGTTAAAAATATTGTACCCGTTAAAGGGGTTAGGAATTAAAATAAGTAACTCATGGACAATATATTTAGTTTAACCCTTACTGTTAAAAATATTGTACCCGTTAAAGGGGTTAGGAATTAAAATAAGTAACACATGGACAATATATTTAGTTTAACCCTTACTGTTAAAAATATTGTACCCGTTAAAGGGGTTAGGAATTAAAATAAGTAACACATGGACAATATATTTAGTTTAACCCTTACTGTTAAAAATATTGTACCCATTTAAGGGGTTAGGAATTAAAATAAGTAACACATGGACAATATATTTAGTTTAACCCTTACTGTTAAAAATATTGTACCCATTTAAGGGATTAGGAATTAAAATAAGTAACTCATGGACAATATATTTAGTTTAACCCTTACTGTTAAAAATATTGTACCCGTTAAACGGGTTAGGAATTAAAATAAGTAACACATGGACAATATATTTAGTTTAACCCTTACTGTTAAAAATATTGTACCCATTTAAGGGGTTAGGAATTAAAATAAGTAACACATGGACAATATATTTAGTTTAACCCTTACTATTAAAAATATTGTACCCACCCAATAAGTAACACATGGACAATATATTTAGTTTAACCCTTACTGTTAAAAATATTGTACCCATTTAAGGGGTTAGGCATTAAAATAAGTAACACATGGACAATATATTTAGTTTAACCCTTACTATTAAAAATATTGTACCCACCCAATAAGCAACACATGGGTAATATATTTAGTTTAAACCTTAATCTACAATAATCATATAAAATACTAATCCTAATCCCATCAAATTCGTACTGTTCCAAACTAGCAGAGGTTAAAATAAAGCTAGATGTAATATGTATTGCTCTCTCGCAATTATAGTTAATTGTATAATATATTCTTTCTTTCGTATAATTAGCCATTTAATATAGAAATGTTAATTTTATTGTTTCCAGTTAATTTCAATGATATCGTTACAAGAACCATAAATAACTATAAATTGATAGTATTTTTATTCTTTCATTCTTAAATAGGAATTTTAAAAGGGGCTAGTAGATTATTATAATCTATTTCTTCTATAATGAAACTGCTATAATTTTTTCTTTATTTTGAAATAATTGTAAATAATATATGCTAAAACTATTGATCATCTTTATTACAAAAGAACATTTCTGTTTCGTACAATTATTCTAATTCCTATTATTTTTGAAGAATATCTATAATGCTATTTACTTCTACTAAATCAAGTAAATTTTTTTACAGTAACTTTTGTGGTAGTTATTAAAAAAAAAATTTTGTAAAGAAATAATTTTATATACTAGATAATTTATTAGTAGACAGTAAGTGAATAAAAGCTGTATTATTAGTCAATATGTAGTTGTTATTTCTTTGAAATAATGATAGGATTTATTCATTGCTCCAGATTTAGTGCCTACATATAATTCAACATTTGTTATAAGAAAATTAACAAATCATTTAGTACAGTACTACAATGAAGCTTTAGACAGAGCATACACAAATGAATATGAAGACAGTCATTTTGAATTAAAATATTTCCAAAACATTTTCAATAAATAGGTGACAAAATGACAGAATAAAAATGAAAAATTCTATAACGGCAGAAAAAATTAATTTTATAGAAAGTTAATTTTACAATCAGGTATAATATTTACATACAGGAAATGGATCAGAGCATAATAAATAACATAAAACTTTATTCCCATCAAAGAGTATTAAAAGAATTTGTATAAAACTTCTGAAATTGCTTGATGTTTAAATTAGAGTTGTTACAAAATATTGTGATTATTTTAACATTACATAAAAGAAAACACAATATTGTAATTGTTTCAAAATGTCAATAGTGTTTAAACACAGATTGAAGATATTTTATAAAATATCTGACAGATAAAAATGCTAGGCAAGAAATATATTATAATTAAATAATAAAAATAAAAATATATACAACTCACAAATCTAAAATTTTTTATTTCAAACGCGTTTCGACGACTACTTTGTCGTCATCTTCAGTGAAAATACACAAATGAAATTAACTAAAAAATATATATATATTAAACATAACCTATAAAGTTTTAGCAAAGGTAAAAACAAAAGTTTTGTTTTTACCTTTGCTAAAACTTTATAGGTTATGTTTAATATATATATATTTTTTAGTTAATTTCATTTGTGTATTTTCACTAAAGATGACGACAAAGTAGTCGTCGAAACGTGTTTGAAATAAAAAATTGTATATTTGTGAGTTGTATATATTTTTATTATTTAATTATAACTTTCACTCACAAGCCAGCTCGAATATTATTTATAAGAAATATATTGTTCAAGAAACAACCTAAATAATTACCCAGAATTTGACAATACAATTTTAGTAGCACAATATCCCAATATTAAAAACTCTTTGATATTGTAATATCATCGTAATATCAAATAAATGAACTTGAAAATGGAGAAAACAATAAAAAGTATGAAACTGTTAACTGTTAAACTGACATCTTAGTTTATCACTTTGTGAAGGATTACTATCTGAAATAAATATGTCAGAAATCATACATGAAAAAATTTGTTTTCTTTTGAACATTTAATAACAGGGCTCATAATGGAATTCATAAAAATAAAATTAGAGATTTTAAAAAAGTTGTTGTACAAGAGTAATTTTTTATTTGTGATTTTCTGTTTTGAATATGTCTAAATAATTATCTAATATTATTTGACTCTATCTTTAACTTAAGGTACTAATCCTACACTTATATATACCCTTTGAAATATATTACCCTATAAGTTAACAATGAGCATACATCCCAAAACATCTGTCCTCAATTAAACAAAACGTGAATTGCTACTTTAGACAAGGGTGACATGCACACACACACACACACACACACACACACACACACACACACACACACACACACACACACACACACACACACACACACACACACACACATACACACACACACATACATATATATATATATATATATATATATATATATATATATATATATATATATATATATATATATAAAATACGTTTTCTTGTTTAATAATTTAAAACAACATAGGTTATTCAAATACAAGAATATTTATTAATTTATATCCAAAGCTTTTCGTTGGCAAACAGTACCAACATCATCAGGAATGAAAATTACAATCATCAGGATTGTAATTTTCATTCCTGATGATGTTGGTACTGTTTGCCAACGAAAAGCTTTGGATATAAATTAATAAATATTCTTGTATTTGAATAACCTATGATGTTTAAAAAAAAAAAAAAAGAAATATATATGATGAATAGTTATTATCTGGAGTACATCCGTTCATTCTGCAGTGCATAGAATCGCAGTTCTGACGTTTCGCTAGAATTTCATGTACCATTGACGAGGTGAACCCAACAACAGTTGAAGAGCGAGTGACACTCATTCACTCTTCAAACGTGGATCGGTTCACCTCGTCAATGCTAGATGAGAATGGATGTACTCCAGATAATAACTATTCATAATGTTTTTCCATCCGTGAAGGAATACATATCAAAAGTTGTAGTAAACACTACTTAAAACTGCCTCTGCATATATTATTTATTTATTTTTTGCTATATAGTGTTACTTGAAAACAATTTTATAAGAACAGAAGTAAAAGCAAATGATTGAATTAAAAAAACATACAAGGACATAATATATGAGATGTTTCTAGTATTCTTCTACCTTCAAAAATTATCATCCTCTTTATTACTTGTTTTTTAAAGTTATTATTTTATATGTTTAATAACATTAGGCTTATCATTCTTTAACATTAGGCTTATCAATCTTTCACCAATATCATTCCATATTATAATCAGACTCAAAAACTAACCTTATAAAAATACATTCCTACTTATGGGTGTATGTATAGTTTATAATGTGGTTTATTAAAATTTATAAAACATATATTATTTAAAAATAAGAATCCGATAAAAAGTTTAACAAACAATATTTATTTAGCAATCACTACTGAAATCGTCATTAATAGAAACAGTAAATGTAGGAGAATGTAGAAAAAGCTAAAGTAAGAATGTAGACTGAGGAAATGAAAATATTACTAGATTTTGATATAAGATTTTAGTAAATGAAAGACCGAACCAGTTTAAACATGCTCGATTAATGCATAATTTCGATAGTTAATATCTAAATAGTTATACCAATTACAATCAATTTACTAATTACTACAAATCTAAAGAAAGCAGTGAACGATTTAACTAAAAGCAAGTGAAACTGTCTAAAAGTTCTAAATCTTAAAAACATTTAATGATGGAATAAGCAGTCTTTCTATGTCATTCAGAAGACGCTCTTTTTACCCAAGCGAATGAACTACATTGTCGCGTAAGACAGAAATAAAATGAAAAAATTAGGGAAACAGATAAAAATACCTTAACAGGTGGTTGTCTTCGAAGAATAGATTTTTTATCAAGCAGATAAAGAAGTATTTCACGGGATATGTACAGTAGAAGCGAAAGTTGTGACTGAAACAAGCAAGTCAGGTTAAATTTATTCAAAATGATTTCTTTATTTTAAACTCTTATTCCAATTACTCATACTAGAGTTATTTCATGGAATTTATTATTATTTTTTGTAATGTGCCTGTTTTCATGTCTTTGAACCCTATTTCTGCAAAACCCATATTAATTTCCACTCACTTGGATTTAACAGTCTAGCAATATTTTTCTAGAAAACCTACTTATTTATTTTTCACTGTAAATAGTTTTCCATTATCATGCTCATTTCTACTGGAATTTTTAAAAATAGTTTGAAAAATATAGTCACTTTACTCTCAGTAAAGGACCGAGCCATATTTACAACCACTTCTTGAATCAAACAGTTTTTACACTATTATTAATTTTTAGGTAAACTTTAAAAAAACAAGAAATTCTCTTTGAGGTATTAGTTTGGCCCAATAAGTTTATTATTAATTTCTTCATGAAGTTCTCTTTGATCTGTAAATTGTAATTGTTAGAAAATACGGATTTACTAGTACATACAGTAGAGTCCCTGCTATTCCACACTAATTGGGATCAACCTTTGTTTGGATTAGCAAAAATTCGGAATAGACGAATTTTTAAACAATTAATAAACATATTGACCTACTAAGATATAAATTAAAAGAGGGGCATTTGCTACTGTTATCTTAATAATGTATTAATATATTTTTAGACAGATTGAGTGGCAACCAGAAGGAAAAAGCGGTGACCTTCAATGACACATAGCGCAGGCTACAGGCAGTTAAAAGTATTCATCACTCCTCTTCTTTCCACATTCCCCCCTCCCACATTCCAGACACACCACTGGCTTTGTTTTGTCAGTTGTTGCCTTTTATTTTTGTCCATGATGTTTACAAACATTACATCACATTGCAAGTAAATGTAATCGTTCCCATTTGTCTAGTACCTTAAAAGAAAAACTTGAGGTGTTAAAAAAATTGGACAAGGGAGAAAATGCTACTAAATATTCACTTGAATATGGAGGAGGAAAAGCCACCATTAGTGATTGGAAAAAGAATTGTATGGAAATCGAGCAGTTTTGTTCTGCTTTAAGTGACAAAACTCTTGAAAAATGGAAAAAACTACTATTTTCACATGAAAAACTTGAAGAAGCCTTATTTTTGTGGTTCCCTCAAAAACAGCAGAAAGTATAAAGTGTTTTTTTTTGTAAAATAAAAGACTGTTCAACTAAACAAGCTTATGGATGATCCCTCATTTTCTGCAGTTTTTTGGATTGTTGGAAAAATAGACACTGAACTAAACGGCTTACAATTACTGGGGAGAAGGTGTGAGCTGACATCAAAGCAGTTGCTATTTACGTTAAAGTATTTCAAGATCTGGTTTCTTTCCAAAACTACTCACCACAACAAATTTACAGTGCGGATGAATTATAAGGCTCTACCTACTAAAAGTCTGGCTTTGCAAGAAGAGAAGTCTCCCATAGGGTTTAAAATGGACAAACAATGCCTGTCTTAGCTTGCAGCAATGCCTCGGGAACAAACTTCCGCTGATGGTAATATGAAAAGTGGTGAAACTAAGCGTTTAAAAACATTAACATTAACTCACTCCCAGTGTACTATAAGAATCAAACGAAAGCTTGGATGGTCTGCGATCCATCAAACAAAAACCTGTTCCAGAGATGGTTCAAGCGCCAATCTGACTAAAAGTGCCTGTGTTCAGTAGAGAAAATGGACTGCCTACATTGAAAAACACGCTTCATCTACACCAAATGATGTTATGTTCATTCGGCGTTGGAGAAACATTGCAACCTCAAGTCCATTTAGTATTCTTCATCAGAAAAAAATCACTGCCTTTACTTCTCATGTGTGTCTGATTACAAATGATCCTACAGAATTGTATAAATGGAGCCGAGATAATGAAAGTACATTAACTATCTTTTATTCCAATTTTGTGTCGGCTATATTCATTGGGCGGACAGTATTCAAAAATCTGTTCTCTAAAAAGATTTATTTACCTTCAATGTAATAGTAAATAAACGACTTGTTGTTTTTTTTAACATATCCTATGTTTAAATTTATTAAATCTAATAACACTTGTAAATATATTACACTTGCTTATAATACTTAATTTTACAATTGTTGAGGATGGCTGTTTCAGGAGATGTGTCCCATCGTAAACTCTAGAGTTACATCTGAATAGACAATGGGACACATCTCCTGAAATGGCTGTCCTCAATAATTATAAAAGTTAAGTGCTACTATGGGCAAGTGAAACATACTTTTTAGATAAAAAATAGTAGCTGATGTGAAGATAAAATCAGTTAATATTATTAAATCTATTTGGAATGGGGGGTTTTCGGAATAGCAGGACTGTACTATATTTTAAAATATTTTTGTTTAATATTTTTCCAATTGTCTATTGACAGTTTGCATAACATCACATTTTTAAAAATATGAAGTTTAATCATTTACAGTGTTTTAGTTATACAAAAAGCTTCATAAAGCTTGTTTAATAAACAAATAATTAAATCAATTACATAAAATTAGTAGTAAAATGTATTACAGTTAGTAACAAGTAAAAAAAAAAAACATAATATAGAAGAACAAAAACAATATTTTATGAATGAATATAACAAACTAATCATTGTAATGCTAATGTCAGTAGACAACACAGGCCTGCAAAATAATCAAAGTAGAAAAGATTCCGAAGTAACACAATATCATGGTCAAAATTTTAATTATTTCTTAAAATGAGTAGACTAATGTTATTACGTTTAACAAGAACTTTGTGAATGTATGTATGCATTACCAGTTGTTTTCAACAAAAGCTCTTAGGATATTTTTTAATATTGATCTATCGGGGTTTTCAGAGCCTACAGACAATTGGGTTAGGTCTTATGTTCGAGACAGATAGCAAATTTGGTAATTTAAGGGGAATTTAGTTAGAACAAAGTTGTGGAAAGTTAAATGGTGGAGTCAGCTGAAGAATTACTGGGTGTCTGATATTATTGACTGGTAATTGATGTGCATTCATTTTTTGTCTGCAAAGTTAGTTACACTATTAAAATTAATTAATATTGTAATACAGTGGAACCTCTTAAATCCGAACTAATTAGGGTGATAGCCTGTTCAGATTTGGAAATGTTCGGATTTCGGATTTACCGTGTATTTTGAATTTGAAAAGAGCGTTTTATTTATTAACGAACAATATTAGAGCATTCATAACATATTTCCATATCAACATTTGAACAGTTCTGCAATGCTACAAGTGAAACGTCTTTGGTACAAAGGCATCACGCGAAAGTTTCTGTGAATGAAAAAATTAACGAGACTATTTTTATGGTATACACAAGAGAGGTAGAAAGGAGTTCCTATTAGTAGCCCAATAATACAAGAAAAGGCATTACAGTTAAACTGATTAATGAATGGTGATTTGGATTTTACTGCTAGCGATAGATGGTTGGATAGATGGAAGAGAAGGCACGGAATTAGACAACTAACGGTAATCGGGGAGAAGTTATCAGCTGATAATCTTGCTGCAAAAGAATATTTAGACAAATACAGATTTGATTTCGTCTGAAAATTACTCACCCCAGCAACTGTATAATGCGGACAAGACTGGATTGGATTTTACAGCCCTTCCCTCTAAAAGTCTTGCTTCTAAAGATGAATTTTCTGCACCAATGTTTAAAACAAGCAGAGTCTCACAGTTTTAGCCTGCAGTAACGCAGCAGGAACAAATAAGCTAACATTAATGGTGATTGGAAAATCCGCCAAGCCACGAGCCTTTAAAAATATGAACTTAAATGCTCTCTCCGATCATTAAAAAAAAATCAGTGTAAGGTGTGGATGACTAGTAATATTTTCAAGGAGTGGTTCAAAAATGAACTTGTTCCTTCAGCAACAAAATTTAGTGAAAAAAATGGACTGCCACCAAAAGCTCTACTTTTGATAGACAATGCTCCTTCACATCCTTCAGATATGCAGTTGGTATGTAAATACATAAAAGCACTATTTCTCCCACCTAACGTGACATCGTTGCTTCAGCCTACAGTCTGCTGCAGAACATAACACTGAGCTACAGAAAAAAGCTTCTGCTAACATTAATTGAAGAAGATTGTTCTCTTTCTATTCCAGAAACTTAAGACGGTTACAATAAAGGATGTAATTTACTGGGTACCTGAATTTTGGAATAATATCAGTAACACTTTACTGCAGAAATCTTGGAAGAAGCTCTGGCCTATCGTCGAATTTGTAGAAAGACCACTTAGAACACGGGATGATGAAACTGAGCTCCTTCGTTTAGCTCATTCAAAGAGTACCAGGATGTGAAAATGCTGAAGAAAGTTGCCTGGAAAAGTGGACAGCAATAGATAACAATGAAGAGTATGCCGAGTATGGTGTCTATGGCCCAGGATCAACACGATGACAGTGTGGCAGATAGCGATAGCGAAGAAAAATATGCGTCTGCGAATGCTGTAACTCAGGTTGACGCTGTCGCCGCTCTCGACATTGGATGTTACAAGGCTAGTAAGAGAGTATAAGATCCATCCAATTACAAGGAAATCTTAATCAGTGTAAAAGTATACATATTTCGCTACAAAAATATTCTCACTCATAAAGTACTAAATATTATATAATTTATAAGGGTGCAATTTTTTTATTCAAGATTTTGTAAATTAGGTAGTTTATTTTTTATCATAATTACTAAAAACAAATTAAAAGTTTCATAGGGTAGGTCTAAATTAGATTGTAGGCCCCAGCTATTATTGTTCTTTCTTGATGTAATCATCTTGAATTCACTGATTAAACTAATTTTACACTACTTAACTAATTGAATACATAATTGCTTACTTGCTGACGCCTTTCAAAACGATCGTTTCTTTTTCGAAGCTAACCTTCTACTAGCGGCTTCTAGCTCTTTACAAACGGTATGACAGAGTTGGATTTATGACATTGGGTGAGGTGTCGGCGTCTTGTCTTTTCAATAGTCTTTTCAAATACATCATACAAGACACCGACACTTCACCCAATATCATAAATCCAACCCTGTCATACCGTTTGTAAAGAGCCAGAAGCCGCTAGTAGAAGGTTACGCGTCAGCAAGTAAGCAATTACGTATTCACTTAGTTAAGTAGTATAAAATTAGTATTATTGTTAATTTGGATATACAGGTATACCAAAATATAGTGTTAATATATATAATTAATAATATAATTAAATATATAATAATTATTAAACTATGATTAATATTCACATATAATTACATCAAGTAGTTTTTAAATTTAGAGCTTTAAATTCCTTTTTTATTTTCATAACTAGCTCTCATACCATAACAATAAATATCTTTCATTCCATCACAATTTGAGAGGAAAAAACAATTGCTCAGTCATTCAAAATGTGTTCCACATGCTTTTCTCAAGCATGGAAATGATAACACACTCACAACAGTCAAGGAGATTAAATATTCAACAAAAAAGTAGTTGCTTAGAGCAATAACGAAATAAGCTTGTCTTTCTGCCTTCTAGCAACATTTTATTAGCATGAGCTATTCGTGTCTTCAATGTGTTCTGAAGTGTTCTACAGTCCCTAAAAACGTAGACTTGCTAGATGTCGCTATATGGATTTCTACAATATAGATTCAATCAAACTGATAACACTAGTTTATTCATGGCAAAAACTATTGGATCATAACACTAACAATGAGGGGATTGAAAAAATATTAGAAGCGGAAAACCTTGTTAGTGAAACAAATGGAGAAATTGTTGATCTTCTTATAAATATTACTGGCTATAAAGACATGAACAGTATTAGCATGAATGAATGGGTGAAAGAGGATTATGTTCATGAGTTTACTGCTAGTGATATTATAGGCTTAGTGAGCACACAGCCAGCGTCTGCTGAAGACGACGAAAGAAAACAAACCATGACTAAAAGCGAAGCTTTCCAGGGATTTGAACAGCTGAAAGTTCTGTGCGAAAATGGTGTATTCAGTTTAAAAATGGCGAAACTGACGTTCATTATGAAGCGAAGAGCGGACGCCCGAGCATTGTGACTGATGAACTGGTCGCTAAAGTTGATGAAAAGGTACGCAAAAACCGCCGATTCACGATAACGGAGCTTTCGCTTTGTTTCCCACAAGTTTCATGGCCTTTGTTGTTTGAAATTGTCACACAAAGGTTAGGCTGCCACACATTTTGTGCAAGATGGGTGCCGAAAATGGCCACTGACCACCATAAAGGTCAGCGAATGAAGGCAAGTTGACATTTCTGGATGCCTACGACAGACATGGTGATTCACTACTGGATCGCATCGTAACTGGTAATGAGGCATGGGTAAAACACGTTAATTGCGAAACGAAATTACAGGAGTGGGGGCACACAAGCTCCCCTAAAAAACCAAGAAAATGTTTGCAAACATTTTCAGCAAGGAAGATTATGGCAATGGTTTTTTGGGACAGGCAAGATGTGCTTCTTATTGATTTTCTTGAACGTGGTGCAATAATAAACTCTTAGCGGTACTGTGAAACTTTGCGCAACCTTAGGAGAGCAGTTCAATACAAGCGCCGAGGGAAATTGATGTCGAAAATTTTGTTTGTGCATGAAAACGCCCGACCTCACACAGCAAACAGCACCAAAGAACTCATTGAGTAATTCAAATTGGAGGTTTTTCGTCATCCAGCCTATAGTCCTGACCTTGCACCAAGCGATTTTCACTTGTTTCTAAGAATGAAGACCTGGCTAGCAACACAGCACTTTGACGACGACGCGGAGCTCAAGGCGCGCGTCACTGAGTGGCTGACATCGCAGGCGGCAGATTTCTATGATGATGGAATTTCAAAGCTTGTCCACCGCTACAATAAATGTCTCAATTTGTTTGGCGACTACGTAGAAAATTAGTATTTTAGTTGCTCTTTCAGATGTATATAATAAAAGTTTTTTAATGTACTTATTTTTTTTTAAATTCAAAAACATTCCTTACTTTCTGAATAGCCCTCGTATATATGTATGTACAGTATTAAGGAACTGTACATACAGGCATGTAACTAAATTCTACGCAGTGCTAAATTCCTATTAAAATATAATTACAATCTTTACTAATATTTGTATTTAATGTCTGTTAATAACTATTAATTTTTTATATAAGCTAATGACAGATCACAGACAATTAATCATGCTTTTTCAACACTCAAGGTAACAAATTTCTTTCCAAAATTTTTTTTCAAGAGCTCGTTTTTATTAAACCAATTTACAATATAGCTTATAATTTATAAAATTCATAACAATACATTAAACATAATAAAAACCAGCAATACAAACCTCTCAATAAATATTCTCATTTACAAGTTAATTTCTTTTTCTCAAAGTAAAAAAAAAATTGATTTATAAATGAGAATATTTATTAAGTGTTTTGTTTTGTTGTTTTTATTATGTTTAATGTAATGATATGGATTTTATAAATTGTAAGCTAGGTTGTATATTGGTTTAATAAAAACGAGCTCTTGAAAAGGAATTTCGGAAAGAAATTCGAAACATTGAGTGTTAAAAGAACATGAATTAATTGTCTGTGATCTGTCATTAGCCTATAAAATCTTCAATAAGTGTAACTTATCTACTTAAAACAACCATACATCTACCTCTAATAAAAATGGTTGTGATTATGTGTTACAGATGTACATCATTACATAATCCCATATCCAGATCGGATTGTTGCCAGATTAATCCAGATATAAGAGGTTTTAATGTAGGTTTTTATAGCCCATGAGTTGTCCTTTTATCGCAGACTCTAGATATGATGAACCAATCTCCAAGAAAGTTGACTTTCTTCCTCAGTATAGTTATTACTTAGTGACGATCAGTAGATGATGTCTATTATGTTGTAATGTGTCAACATGGAAAATTAGTGTATTTTCCTGTACATCGGGAAACAACAATAATAAAGGGAGCCTAGAATCTCATGCAAATTTCAAACTGTAAGTAACTTTGAATTTGTTTTTACTAATTATGAGAATAAATAATAGTAAATTAACAAATAATAAACTCAGGTATTTATGAATAAAAAATTGCACCTTATAAAATATAATATTTAGTCTTTTATAATTAAGAATATTTTTGTAACAAAATACAATTCAACTGACATGAGGAATTAATTTGTGAATGCGGAATCACTCGGATCATGAATCATTTAATCCACTATGGAATAATATGTCTTGTAATATACCAACAAAATAGGATATTATGATCTGTATTTTTATCCTGACTATGAGAGTAGCCAGTTTTATAGTTATGACAGTTTCATCCAGATAAACTTATGGATGTCCCTACATTTAAAAAGGTTATTTGTAATTCTTACATTGCTCAGTTCATAGAGCTCTGCCCACTTCCCTATATACTAAAACACCTCTGACTACCATCATTACTTTATCTACCCATTCTCCCATTTACATCTCCAGATATTATTACTTCCTAGTGCCTTCTTCTTCTTATTATTATTTTGTATTTCCAGTTACAGAGTTTGCATAAATCGTTTCTTACCTCTAAAAATGTCAGTGATTAATATTTCTATTCTCCATCCAGGGTGGTAGTGTAGACGGGTATTTACACCTCCCCCCCCCCTAAATCTAAAGTAAAGAGCAATAAAATAGCCTAACCGGTAAAAATATAGTCTTAATGATTTTGTTTTTTTTTTAATTTTTATTTTGTTAATTACTCATTTTAATGTGTAGAACACTAATATTAACTTTTTTCTGCAGAAAATACAAAAAGTTATTTTTTTTCACATTTCTAATTATAGTCTGTAATAGCATGTATAGCGTGAACCGGCCACGCAGTAGCTACAGCGCATTGCACTACGTCAAAGTCAGTTTATTTTAATACTAAACTTGAAATCTAAATAGTTAACTTTTGGTTATAATTTTATACAACATTACTAACACCTACATTCAAATGTGCAGTATCCAGTCAGGATAGATTGGGTTTTAATTTTATTCAACTTTACTATCTACCTATAATAAAATATACCTACAAAGTATCCAGTCAGGATAGATCTGGTTATAATTTTATACAATATTACTATCTATCTATACTAAATTATACCTATGAAGTATCCAGTCAGAATAGATTTGGTTGTAATTTTCTGCATCTGCAATAAGTATAAATATTTACCAAAATTACAACCAAATCTATCCTGACTGGATACTTCATAGGTATACTTTAATATAGGTAGATAGTAGGGATGGGCCGATTCCTAAAATTTTCGATTCCGATTCCGATTCTAAAATTTTCCGTTCGATTCTCGATTCTTTAGTCGATTCTCGATTCTTTCAAGTTATATTAGCTTACATGCTAGTTCTCTAATAATTAATTTAGTTAACATCTTGGTCATATGGCAAAACCTTTTATAAGTTCTGTTTTAATGTAATAGGCTACACAAAACCTTCAACCTTGATTTATCAATAGGAATTTTTAAAAGCATAAACACATATCAGATTAAAGTAATGACTTATTTTAAAGTTAAAAATGTGAACTTTACTTATTTTATGATGTTTGAAAAAATACCTAAGTCTATTTACAATGTCTCTCAAAACAAAACAAAAATTAAAAACAAACGTACAACATAAAAAGTAAAAAATTAATACAAATAGGATAGTTTTTAATATTTAAAAGTCTGGCAGGTAATGTACATTTCTGTTCAAAAACACAAGCATTTTAACACGTTGTAGGTCAAGCTAGTTTCATCGCTTGTCATATATAACTCCTGAAGTTGAGAAAGGTTTTTCAGAAAACACTGTCGCGAGTGGGCAGACATGTATTTTATTGCCATTGCATTTAAATGAGGGTATTTGGCACTTTCTACTGCCCAATACTTCCCAACATCACAATCTGGACTGGCTAATGGTTCCCCCAGATAATTGTTTATTTCTTCTTCTACTGTCAATTCCCCTGGGGTACCTTCTTCCTCAACATTCTGGATTAGTGGGGCATACCTCCACATCTGGTGAGACCTTTTTTCTGCAGGTGTCTGGAACAAGTGCAACTGATTCAGGCCTATTTTGTGTTTATTACTCAATCCCAGTTGATTTTTAACCGACTATCACTTGTAGGTCCTGTAGGTCTGAGGATAAAGTTTCTTCAAGTATAGATCTTTTTTGTTGATAAATTTGGGCAAAATGACTGTTGTTAAGTGCTTTTTCATATTTGATTTATTATGTGGTTTTCCACCGTCAGTTTCTGTTAACCATCATCAAATTGACGCGACGGCCAGTACCCTGAACCGAATACCATCGGGCCTCTTAACGCTTTATGTTTATTGGTACTACTCAGCTGGTGTTGCTACTTTTGGAAAAATTAAAGCACAGTATTTACCAACAAACTTCACACTACTTACAGATGTAATTACGATGGTTTTTGTTTGATAGATAAACGCCCACGGGATTAAAAACATGATGTTATTCTAAGAGCTTTTTGTCCGTAGTTACACATATTTGTTATAACGTATTGTAATGATTTTCACTACTGTTTTCAAAACTTCACAAAACCTTAAAAGTAAGTCGGAAATATTGACTAAATATTTAGTTGTAAAATAATCCTTAAAAAACGGACTTTGTGAAAGTTAAGTACAAACATTGATACACTTAGATAGACTCATCCTTACTAGGAAGTAAATTATAACGTAAATTTCTTAACAAGTAAATTATTTGGTGTTAAAACTTTTACTTAATATGAATCTTGGATAGTATTTATTGGAACTGTAGCATTACTTATCAGATAGAGAATATATTACACTTTAGTTTTGCATTCAAAATATTTATAAACTCACAAATCAATCACCTGTTACTCGTTTACGTGTCTTAGTGATAGGCGCCAAAACACTTTTATCACCAGTCAGTTATTTGGGTAACCGGGACATGAAATTATGGTTTTGTTGTTTCTTGCTACCACAAAACACAAAAAATATCAAAACAGTGTTGCACAGATAATAAAATTTAATTAAATCAAAAACAATGACGGGTCAATTGGTCCGATGGAGTTTATTTACGTTTCATTTACGGTAGGAAAAAACTATGTTGGGCCAGTTGGTCCGACACGTATTTTTATAAATATTATGATAAGAAACGTATATTCATACTTAGATATGATAGGGGAACAAAGTATAAGAACACATTATTTAAAAATGAGCTTAAAATATTTTGGCAATTCTCTATGAAAACGCCAATACTGTGGCCGGCAGCTAAAGTATTAAGGTGCAGTGACGCGTTCACTTTGTTTGATAAACTATACAAACTATTTCACCTGTAAGTTTATATTACTGGACATTATTTCGCTACATTTGTAGCTACTGTGTGGATCTGTTTATCATGTAATAAATAGTTTCATTTGCTATTACAATCGTGTTTGTTTTCTTTTTGCTCCCAAATATATTACATTACTGTGAGAGTGATATCTGTCTATAATATAATTTATTGAGGTTAAGTTTCGGAGGAATAATACAGTGTTCCTATTATCCTTCTATTCGCTCAACCATCATGGCCACGGTTAATCGAGTTTTTACTGTACTTTTTTTGTGTTTTGTTCTGAGATCTATAAATCAGTGGCAGTAAGACATGTGGAGGAGAGAGAGAGAGAGAGAGAGAGACGAGCGATGTCAAACGACCAGAAATGGTTACTATCTTGATTGCTGTTGCTTCATAAATAATAATATTTTCGTTATATTTTCGTTTTCTTTTAGCATTTAATTCATTCAAATCAATTAATACATAAATAAGACATAGTTGTTAATTAATTATTTTTCCAATAAATTACTCCACACACATATTTTAATAGTTAACAAAATAGGAATCAGAATCGACACTTTCATGATGAAGAATCGAGTATCGACGATTCCTCGATACCACCTAGAATCAACGATTCCTGGAATCGAGAATCGGAATTGGCCCATCCCTAGTAGGTAGTAATGTTGAATAAAATTATTACCAAATCTACCCTGACTGGATATTTGTAGGTATATTTTAATAAAGGTATATACTAATGTTGTATAAAACTACAACCAAATCTAGACGTAGTGCAGTGCGCTGTAGCTACTACACGCCCGGTTCACGCTATAGGCCTACATGGCATTATAACCTAACATTTAAAATGTGAAAAAAGTAACTATCCGTATTTTCCGCGGAAAAGAAGTTGATACTCGTGTTCTACACATTAAAACAAGTAATTTAAAAATTAAAAATTTTAAAAACCCGTCATTAAGACCACATTTTTCCCACCTCACCTAACCTGACCTGACCTAGTTTTCTTTAGGTTAATAGGTGTTTGCCGTTAAAAATAACTTCAGATTCGAGTTCAGAAAGGTCAAATCCATCACGAAAAAAAAATTTGTCAATCGGAGCATTAGTAGGCACCAAAGTAAGCTCAGGTCAGGTTACGTTTGGTTATTTTTTTTTAATGTAAATATATGTTTGCAGTAAAACAAACTTCAGATTCGTGTTCAGGAAAGGTCAAATTTAACTGGAAAAAAAATTTTGCCGATCGGAGAGGTAGTCGCTGATTTTAATAATTACCAAAATTACAAAAAATAAAATTGTTTGAAGGTTATCAGAATACTGTTTAGCAGTCAAAGTATTAAAATTGTTTCCTATTAGCACTTTTCATCTACTATTCTTCAAATTTGTGAAATGGCTGATTTAATGCAGCTTAGATTTTCTATAAAGCAAATTAATTTGTATTATGGTTATGAAAACACTAAAAATTCATTTCATTAATTATACAAGAATATTGTTAGTTTTATAACTATAAAACCAAACCTTCAACTTCTACTGACACTTTACCCAATTGATAGCAAAATAATGGTGTTAGTTTTATACTGCGAAACAAAATAAAATAACCTTTACTCACTTCAACAGAAAGCCCTGACAAAGACCAGAACCACAAGAAATTGCCCTGTTACAGAAAAAATATTTAAAAGGGTATTTTCTTTTTTTTAACAATAACCCAAACAATAAATAAAAAATAAAATAAATAAACCATACATATTCTAATCAACACATACTAAATACAAAGATATATATATTACGTTATCAATTGTTTTTCCGTTGCACTGACTTTACGAAGTTAATATATTACTATTGTATTACAATAGTAATATATTAACTTCATAACAACTTAAAACAACTGTGGCGTAAATGTTTATATTAATTAAAACAACCTCTCACCACAAATTCAACAAATTTTATTTTAACCTCATGTACATTTCGACTACAAAGTAATCATCTTCAGAGGATTACTTTGTAGTCGAAATGTACATAAGGTTAAAATAAAATTTGTTGAATTTGTGGTGAGAGGTTGTTTTAATTAATATATTAACTTCATATTTATATATATATATATATATATATATATATATATAATATGTTTTATTGTTTAATAATCTAAAACAAAATAGGTTATTCAAATACAAGAATATTTATTAATTTATATTAGGGTAAAAATATAAGTCTTAATGACGTAGGATTAAAATAATTTTTTTCGTCTTAAATTACTCGTTTTATGTGTAGAACAACTTTTTTCCGCAGAAAATGCAAAAAGTTATTTTTTCTGCACATTTTTAATGTTAGTCTTTAATAGCATGTATAGCGTGAACTGGCCCCGCAGTAGCTACAGCGCCCTGCACTATGTCAAAGTCAGTTTATTGTAATACTAAACTTAAAATCTAAAAATTTAACTTTTGGTTATATTTTCATACAACATGACTATAAACCTACATTAAAATATACCTACGAAGTATCCAGTCAAGATCGATTTGGTTATAATGTTATTCAACTTTACTATCCACCTATATTGAAATATACCTACGAAGTATCCACTCAGGATAGATTTGGTTATAATTTTATACAACATTACTATCTACCTATATTAAAATATACCTATGAAGTATCCAGTCAGGATAGATTTGGTTGTAACTTTCTGCATCGGCAATAAGTCTAAATATTTACCAAAATTACAACCAAATCTATCCTGACTGAATACTTCGTAAGTATACTTTAATACAGGTTGATAGTAATGTTAAATAAAATTATAACCAAATCTATCCTGACTAGATACTACGTAGGTATATTTTAATATAGGTATATAGTAATGTTGTATAAAATTACAAATCTCGACGTAGTGCAGTGCGCAGTAGCTACTGCACGCCTGGTTCAGGCTATAGGCCTACATGCCTTTACAACTTAACATTTAATATGTGAAAAAAGTAACTTTCCGTACTTTCCGCAGAAAAAAAAGTTGATATTCGTGTTCTACACATTAAAACGAGTAATATAATTACAAAATATATATATATATATATATATATATATTTAGGTTAGTTTTGGTTGGTAAAGATTATTTAGATTTTTTGGACTAGGAGACTGACAGACTTACCTTGGTAAGAGTCCACTCTGTAGTCTTGAAATAGAAACTCTTTTATGTGTTTCTATTTCAAGACTACAGAGTGGACTCTTACCAAGGTAAGTCTGTCAGTCTCCTAGTCCAAAAAATCTATATATATATATATATATATATATATATATATATATATATATATATATATATATATATATATATATTTTTAGGTTAGTTCTAGTAGAGCTTAAAGCTTATTTAGGAATTTTTTGGACTTGATAGGAGACTGACAGACTTACCTAAAGGCAATAGTCCAAAACTGCAATCTCTTGGAAATAAGCACATATAAAAAACACATATAAAACACTTAATACACTTTTATTTGAAATATTTCGATCAACATGATCTTCTTCAGTCAAGAAAGAGAAAACAAAACAAAAGATTGAAGTGAACCACAGATGTGTATAAACATCCAAATGTCACAGATTTATAGTTTATGATATAGAGCTATATGTGATATGTGTAGAAATTGTTAAATGTGAATCGTATAAAGATTGGTTACTTGAAACTAGATATTAAAAGTCTGTCAGAAGGAAGGTAATGGAGCTGTTAAAAATGGTAGAAGTTAGGGGGGAGTTAAAAGGAGTTTTATCTGATGTTGAGGTTAGGAGGCTCTCTAGATTTGGTATACCATTGGTATGATAACTCCCATCTTCTTAATTCTGAAGAGTTGCAATCCGGGGGGAGGGCTTTAATTATTTTGGTGGTATAGCAATCATTGAAAGAGACGATGTTGTGACTAGCAGCGTGTTGAGCGGTTGGCCTGTCTATGTTCATGGTTCCAACGTCATGTCTGTGGCCATTCATTCTGATGCTCAGACTATCCGTGGTAAGGCCTATGTACTGTGCCGGGCAAAATTTACATTGTAACTGGTATATTACATTACTGGATGTACAAGTATGATGACCCTGAATCTTGAAGTCCACATTGGTTGCTAGGCTATGGAAACTATTTGTTGGGATGTGTATTGGACATGTCTTGCATCTTGGTCTATTGCACGGAAAGGAGCCGTGAGGAAGTTTGGGCGGTTTTTCAGTACTTGGATCTGGTAATTTTGGATGTACTAAAATACTTTTTAAATTGAACGGTTGTCTGAACCAAATATGTGGTGGATTTGAGAAAAGATCTTTGGTGTGGGCGGAAGCTTGAAGAATCTTGAAGCCATCCTTTAATATTTTGTTCAGCTTCGTTAGGCCTGGATGGTAATCTGTAACTAAAGACAGTTTGTCCTCCATAGGTGGTCTGGGTACATCAGATGACTGAGCCAAGCGGATTTGATTCTCAACAAGTTGTTTAGGGTATCCTCTTTTTTGGAAAGCTAGTAAGGTCTTTCTATTAAAGTCTTCCAATGCTATATCGTTGGAACAAATTCTCTTGCCCCTGACTGCCTGACTGTATGGTATGGACCTTTTTATATTCATGGGGTGGTTGCTATTGAAATGTAGGTATTGTAGATGGTTCGTCGGTTTGATGTGGACACCTGTATAGATATTCCCATCTCTGATTGTTACATCTACATCCAAGAAGGTGATTGTTGCTGCAGACTTCTCCCAGGTGAATTGAAGTGTGGAACATAGTGATAAGCTCTTCAAAAAACTTTCCAGTGTTGAGATTCCCTGTGTCCAGATAACGAATATATCGTCTATATATCTGTACCAACATAATGGTTGGTGTGTTTGAGTTTTAAGGAAATCTGTTTCGATAGTACCCATGTACAGGTTTGCGTACGACGGGGCCATCCTAGTACCCATTGCTGTTCCTTTTATTTGCAAATAGTTCTTCCCCTCAAATTGAAAATTATTCTTTTCAAGAATGAATTTGGCGAGGTGAACTAGGAAAGGTGTAGTAGGGCAAGGGTTGTCTGAACGTTTGTTGAGGAAAGTTTCGAGAGCTGATAGACCGTGCGCATGCGGGATGTTTGTGTAAAGAGAGGTAACATCTATTGTGACCAAAAATGTTTCAGGAGGTAGAGGTGTGGGTATTTGAGACAGCCGGTCTATGAAATGATTCGTATCCTGAATGTAAGATGGAAGGTTTTTCACTAAAGGTTGAATATACGAATCCAGAAAAGCTGAGATTCTTTCCGTGACCGAATTACAACCAGCGATTATTGGCCTACCAGGTGGAGGTACGATATTTTTATGGATTTTCGGTAGTATATAAAATTGAGAAGTAGAGGGGCTTTCATTGCACAGTAATTTTATGGATCCTTCCGAAATTTGTTCTCTGGGAGCTGTATATTTGAGCCACTCCAAGAGAGAATTGTTGTAATCTGCTGTTGGGTTGTATGTGAGGATCTTATACGTTGTGCTGTCAGACAATAGCTTGTTTGCCTCCTTTATGTAGTCCTCTTTGTTCATGACAACCGTGGTTGAGCCTTTATCTGCTGGGAGTATCATGATGTTGTTATTGTTTTTTAGAGAATATATTGCTGCTCTATCGAGTTTGGTAAGGTTAGGTTTGGTTTTGAGGCCGTTTAAGAATGATTTGTCTGTGATGTTTTGCATTATGAAGTTTATGTAGAGTTCAATAGGATGATCAGGTGATAGTGGTGGAGGGTCCCAATCAGAAGGTGGCTTGAACCTTGCCAGACAAGTGTTTATATTGGTGTCCTTTTTAAAATTTGGTGTGTGGGCTATATAGTTTTGTATTCTCAGTTTTCTGGCAAAGCTAAAGACATCCCTACCCAACTTGAACTGGTCTATTTCTTTAGATGGTGTGAATGACAAGCCTTTTGACAGCACCTCTAATTCATGTTCTGTAAGTACGTGGTCGGAAATATTGTGAACTGAGATTGTACTCGGTGGCATGTTATCTTTTATATCTAGGCTATTTTTGTTATTCTTAAACAGCATTGGTTTGGTTGGCAATCTAGGGAGCTGTCCACTGGGTACAGGTAATTTGAAAATAGTGCTAAGGCTAGGTTTGTCAGAAATAAGAGGTGGTTTGTTAATCGGTAAAAATTTATTGTCACATTTCTGAATCTGGCCAAAAAGATTTATTTGTTGGATACAGAGTTTTGAAAGTTTCTGTAATTTACTTTTTGCAAGATTATCTTGCAGTATGCAGGCTTTATGGAGAGTGTCTTCCATTTGTTGATGCAGATGTAGAAAGTTCAATGTAATAAATTTAGCTGTTGAGGTTAGGA
Organism: Prosapia bicincta; assembly: GCA_036971475.1. Classification (NCBI taxonomy): domain Eukaryota; kingdom Metazoa; phylum Arthropoda; class Insecta; order Hemiptera; family Cercopidae; genus Prosapia; species Prosapia bicincta. The sequence goes on along the minus strand of JBAIZL010000070.1, from coordinate 439,471 downwards.
GTTCAAACAATTTAAACTGTTCTTGTTTGTAACACTGCAATACACTGTAAGTAATCACAAGGGAATTATTTCTATAGATTGAAGATATGAAAGGTTTCATATAGTTGGGCATACCAGAAAGTGGTGAATCAGCAGTTAATCCTTTTGGGGTGGGAATTAAGTCCTCACAATGCTACTCTCACCTCCCAGGTGAACCAAGGGCAATGCGGCTGTGAAGTATGGGAGGGAAACTACCCTAACAACACAGTTGTAACAAAAGAGAGTAAAGCAGGCTGTTCGCTCCATGAGCAACAGTTAATAATGTCCTGAACTTGGGGTGTGCTTCAAGGTCAGTGACTGAATACCCAATCCAAGGTGGAAGGCATCGTGCCGATGGATGAATGGCTGCAGGGTATAAAATGCAGTAGCACACGATCCCCTTGAGAAACCAGACAAAACCTCATTGTATGTTGTCTTGCCAGGGCAGTGGGGGGTTCTGCTCTGGTTGACCGTTCTTTCCCCCATACTTGGGAAGCTAATGGACCAAGTAAGTACACAAATTGATGTTGAGTCTGCACAGACAGCGGGAGCCAATGAGATGGCAAACCATGAGTCTGTAGCAGATGTGTCAACGGCAACCACCACTGGGGGTGCGGGGGCGGCTACCAAGCTGCCGACTGCAGAAACCAGTGAAATGGTTGTAGAGTTGAGCACGCTTTCTCTACGGAGAAAGCGTATGAGTGGAGCGGCCAGAAGGCGGCTCCGAAGAGATCAGGCGAGAGCAGCGGGAGGGCCAAATTTCCTGAGCACACAACGCAGAGGAGGCCAAAACCGAGCCGAGCATGTTAACGTCCAGGGTTTGGATGTTGTGAGGGGTGAGGTGCAACAGGTGGGCAGCAATCAACCACAAGCACCAAACCCCAGCATGGAGATTGCATACTCGAACAACTGGGCTAATCTCCCAGATGTTTCGGGACATATGAGTATAGAGTGTGTGGTCAAAGAACCTGTCTTGGAGATGAGCAGTGACCACCTTACTCGGACGTTTGCACCTGACCAGGCCCACCAAACTATGATGGAATGGTCAGGGTCAGTAACCTCGGGAGCTCAGATCTGGTTCACAGAGGGCTCCAAGATGGACTTCGGCACTGGAGCGGGGGTGTATTGTAAAAACCCAAGGGTAAAACTAGTTTTTTCCTTGGGAAGGCATACCTCTGTCTTTTAGGTCGAAATATATGCTGTAAATGTCTGTCTGGGAGAGATAGCGAGAAGGGGAATACACAGGACCCGGATTGCTATTTTCTCTGTCAGGCAGCAATTAAGGCACTAAACGGACATGTGGTCACCTCGGCCAAAGTCAGGGAGTGAATAAATAACCTAGAAGCCCTGGCAAGGCACAATCAAATCAAGATAGGTTGGGTGCCAGGGCATAGGGGAATATTTGGAAATGAAGCCGCAGATGCACTGGCCAGAGAGGTGTCTTCAACTCCCCTAATTGGACCAGAATCAATTTCCAACGGTAGGTATTTCCAAATCCATGGTCAAGATTGCAGTGCGAAGGTGGATGGCTGAAAGACGCTGTGAGCACTGGGTCAGGGCTGAAGGAATGAGACACAGTAAGCTAACCCTTAGGAAACCTTCCTTGGGGCTGCAGGAGAGTCTCATCTATCTGTCTAGGCAGGAATTGAGGATTACCACAGGTCTACTCACGGGACACTGTGGACTAAGGAAACATCTGCATAATACGGGTATCTTCAAAGATGAACCCGTGTGCAGATTATGCGGGCAAGAACTGGAGACCGCCACACACATCACTTATAGATGTGAAGCACTTGCCGAGAGGCGCTTCAACCTCTTTGGTGATAGCACAGCTCTGGAAGAGGATGCTGAAGGTAAAACACTAGTCAGGAAACTTCTAAACCTGGTAAGAGGAAAGGGGCTCTTTGACTAGATCAGGGAAGTACAATATACCTAAGGTAGCGGTGCTTCGGGCAGTTTAAACCCGCTCCCAAGTTAAATAAAAAAATTTTAAAAAAAGGCTGACAGAGATTTAGTAAAAACTTGTATAATGACTGTTGTTCAAGAAATGTGGTCAGAGAAGTTAGTATCTGTTGACAATATAAGTATGTCAGCCAGGACTGTGGTAAGAAGAATTTAAGACAATCGTGAAGAACTTAAATGTTACACTAATAGTCTTATATTTTATTCTCTTGCTATGGATGAGGGAACTGATATTAGTGATACAGTTCAGCTTCTTAGTTTTAAATATAAGAAGAACTGACAGTAACTTTATCATAGCTGAAGATTTGGCCGCCATTCATTGTTTAAAATGCACAACTAAGTCTGGTGATTTGTTTGAAAACGTTTGTGACACTGTCAAAGACAAATCTAGACTGGGGTAAATTAAAAACTGTGACAACTGATGGTTTCCAAATGTGCTTGGGTAGAAAATGGGACTTGTTAAAGTTAAAAAAGAAGTTTTAAGTTCTATTCTATTTTTTTTTTTTTTTTTTTGTATCATTTATAACAAGTTTTTGCAGTAAATATTTGAAGTGAAAAAATGTTATAAATCTGGTAATCAAAATTGTAAATTTCATTAGAAGTCATGGACTTTACCATCAGCAATTTCAGAAGCATTTTGCAGAGCTAGATAGCAACTATTCAAATGTAATTTATCTGAATTTTGATGTGTGCTGGCATGGTCGCGAAAAGGTGCTATAAAGATTTACTTATTTCTGTTCACAAATGGCATATTTCTATCAACAAAACGCAAACCTTTTTATGAGCTTGCTTTCCACTGGGTATGTGATTTGGCACTTTTCAGTTGACACAACTCACTATTTTAACAAGTTATAACAAAGCATTTGGACGGTGATAAAAATCCTAAACAGTTTTGAGAGGCAAAAAGAGTGGCCAACTCATGATTATCTGAAACAAGGAGACGATAACACATTAACAAAGGTCAAGGAGACTAAACATTCAACTGAATATCGATAACTCTTATGTCTCAACGTTATACCATCTGAAGCAAATAATCGATGATGCATAAGCTGAGGCAGCTATTTGCAATGGGATAAACAAGTAGCCGACGTGTATGCAAAAATCGCCGATCCTGAGACTAGAATGAAACTACTCATCTAATTTTTCACCATTAAAAAACAAAATACAAAGTAGAACAATTTAAAAGTAGTCTAGAAATTTAAGAGGACTTAAAGGATAAATTGCAGAAATTTTTTTAAAAATTGGAATTAAGGAATTTTGGCATGTAGATATGTAGAATCACAGAAATTTTCAAAAATACTGGAAGAAATCCAAAAATCTTTCCCTGAATGTGGAAACGTATTTTTCAATTTGTAACAGGATATAAAAAAAAAACAGGGCTTCAACAAGGTCCAACAGAGTTACATGTTTTTTCCAAAATATTTTGGTTTTGACAATATGGAAGTACTAGGGACTTTAAAAAACTTTTAAGTGCTGCTAAAGGCCCAACATCAATGATTTGGCCAGAGTTTTTATACCGACATGCATAGCAAGTATTCATGGCCACTTTAATTTTCTTGTTGAATGTTTAGTCTGCTTGACCCTTGTTAATGTGTCCATGCTTCAGATAAGCATATTCAACACATTCGGATGACTGTGTTTGAGATTAAATAAAACTAATTGATAAAATTGTGAAGCTGAAGTTAGAAGGTTTAAACTGTATTCGTATCTAATAGTAGTGTTAAAATATTAGTTACTCATATTTGTGTAAGTCCAAGTTTCAGAAGTATTCTATTACAAATATTATAGTTTTAACCTATTATTCAAATTTGAAATTTAGTATATAAGACAATTCTCAAAATATAAAGTACACTTAAAGGTTTAAAGTTTTTCTTCTTGAATTAGGTATAATTATTTTTTATTTTCAGCTGATATAAAGACTTACCATGAGTTCCAGTTTGTCGGGATTCAGGTATTTTGATTTGAACTATCTAATGTTGAACTTTTAACAACAACAATTCAATACATTAAAAATTTGGGAGGTATTTCAGAGGTTTGCATCATACTGAGAAACTGTACCACACGGAACTTAATATATTCACTCAACCTGAACAAAGACTTTATTTTCTACATTAATTTTTGTTGAGCTAAAGTATTTTTAATTAAAGTAGGGTTTTATATTTTATGTCGCGCTGAGAATGATTCCTTTAAAACCGATACATCTAGAATTAGGTTCAATTTATAACTCCTGGCTACAATAAATAATTTAGCATCAACAACTACACTCAGATAATATTCCTTTCCACTCACTAAATTTAATTGTATGTAAATTTAACTATAATATGATAAAGAACAATGACAAAGCAAAGGAAGTTGTTTTTGTTCAGCAAATTTGAAAAGCCTTTGGTAAGCCTACTGATAAAAATTACACTTTCTAATTTGTGATAAATATTTTTGAATAGAAAGCAATTATTAGAGCAATATGATTATAAATATTTCTTACAATAATTTTAAAAAGATTACCACATTTGTCTGAAAACTTAGCACCTTAAATACTCCATGAACTATGTATTTAATTTTAATATAAAGACTTAACAGAAAACACTACCTACTAAAATGTTTTCTCTGCATTTTTAGTAATCATAATTTTTTCAAATACAAATTTTATAGTAATCCTTGAATTATGTTTTTATATTTCGAGTTCTTATCTGGACATAAATACGCACAGATTTCATGGCCCTTGGTCTAACACTATCAGCTTAAAATTTCTAAATATAAATGCTTTAACTTTGGCAATATATTATTTTTAAAATATAATTAACATATATCAACTATGCTATAAAATATAAATTAATATTATGCTTACATCAATCCACCCGGCATGCAGCTTGAAATGGGAACAAATTGATTTGATTAAAAATCATGCAGCAAGACCAAACACGATTTCCTAAAATAAAACCAGCTTGTAGAATTAAAGTGCCAGTTAAAGATACATACAGGCAAACAAATGATAAATTTTATAAAAAAGGTGTCATTTTTTATGGTTATTAGATTTTAGCCATTATTTGATAATCTTCAAATTTTAATTTTAATTACAATTGAACTCAAATGAATAACAATTTAAATTAATTGACTCAAATGAAATTGTGAAAACATATATGTAAAATTAAAACGTTTGGGAAAATCCATAAGAAAGAATGATTTTAAACTTAATAAACACGTCATAATTTGACAGTAAATGGATATTTAGTAGTATACTGTTAGTTACCTACATGCAACGTGTGGGTATAAAGTAACGAAACTTTTGTTGAAACTCACTCAATTTTTATTTTTGTACAACTTTCACTTTATACTCTTCTCCCCTATCCCTACACTTCTCTATTCAACTTTCCATTGTTCAGTCATTACCTGAAAGGTTGTTCATGAGCTCATTCACTGTGTCTACTGTATCAAATCTGATTCCTTTTAAGGCTTCTTTCACTTTTGAGAACATAAAAAAGTCACACAGGGCAAGGTCAGGTGAGTAGGATGCATGCTCCAATACAGGAATACCATGCTTGGCCAGTGCACTGTGAGCTGGAGAGTTGTCTTGATGCAGAATCTACGATTTGCTTTTCCACAACTTTGGTCGCTTTCTTCTTATTCGCTCACGGAGGGTAACCAAAATCTCAAGATAATACTCTTTATTTATTGTCTGCCCATCAAAACCCAGTTTATTTAAATGACTCCACGGATGTTGAAAAAACAATCATCATGTCCTTGAACTTTGATTTCGACTTTTGAGCTTTCTTCAGTCATGGTGAATTTGAACTGTTCCAATGCCCTGATTGGCGCTTAGTTTCTGGGTCATAGGTAAAAAAAACCATGATTAATCACATGTAATAACTTTCTCCAACAGTTTAGGATCCTTCTTGATGTTTTTCAAGATGTCAGAGCAAATTTCTAATCGTGAATCTTTTTGTTCATTCGTTAGGTTTTTGGGCACCATTTTAGAACATATTTTTCTCATGTTGAAATGTTCATGTAAAATTTGAACAAACTGACTCCTTATCGATATATACAGTTTCTGCCAATGCAGGAATACTTGAACAGAGATCTTAACGGATAAGATTTCCAATTTTATCAATATTTTCATCCATTTTCGAAGTTGATGGCCTTCCTAAGCGTGGATCATCCTCATCATCTTCTCGTCCTTCTTTAAAACGTTTATACCACTCAAACACCTGTGCATGTATCATATATTCTTCCCCACACACTTGTTGTAAGAGAGCATGGGCCTCTGTGGCATATTTACCAAGTTTTGCTAAGAATTTCATGTTGCAAAGTAGCTAAATCAAAACCCGACTGAACAAGCTAGGGTTGTTCAACCGGCTGGGATGTGGAGGGGAATGTCAGGGAACAAGACTATGATAGGTGACCTTGAGACTTGAACAGCATGTCCCACAGAGAGCCAGTCTCGTTACTTTATAGCCATACCTCATGGTGTAACATGTCACTGACAAACCACTTGCTTCAATATTACTACATTAGTTTTGAAATGTGCAAGTCAAAAACAAAATTTTCTATTTGTTCATATCCTGTGTAAAACAAAATATTTTTGAAAATTCAATAAAGACCTAGTGATATCAAACTAATGAAATATTAGAGATTTGTATCAATGTAAATGATTTTATAACAAAATTAATTAAAACTACTTGATTTTAAAATTTTGACATTTTATAGAATTTTACTGATATTTTTTATTTTAAGTAAAAAACTGAAATTTTCTAAGGAACATTTAATCTCTTTTAAATGCAAATGATTATAAAACTTTGCTTATTAATCATTTTTCTGGCAAACAAATGTGATCCTTGTGCTAATGTAACTTATAAACATAAATATTTTATTTAAAAAAATAACAAAAATATGTAATTTATGTTGTTATGTTTAATGGAATTTTGCCATAAACCATACTTATTAACTCAATAAAACGAAATCAACTTTTTACACAAACAAAACATAAAACAATTACAACAATTTGTTTTAATATTTGTAATTGAAATTCCTTACGGTGTTAGTTTGTTTTACATTATTAACTACTATCAATATTTAATGAACTTTTTTGCAAAAATATGAAAATTGATCATATTCAATTTTTTTTTACAAGTTAACAAACACAAATTACCTCAACATGCTGATTTCTAGCATATGCATCCCTGAACATCCTTAATTTTCTGCGAAGGTCATCGCTACTTGATGGTGCCATTTCGTTAAAGCACTTGTTACGTAACAACACAATCAGCTGAGATCTGAGGATGAGACCTTTTAACCTTCCAACTGATTTCAGAACACCCTAACAAATAAGGAATTATATATATATTATCAGTTTAGAAATTGTTTTCCAGCATGTTTTGCAGTAATTTTCTATTATTTCTTGTTACAAATGTTGTATTATTTAATAAAATAATTATATAGTTATATTTATAAAAACCAATATTTTACACAAATGAAACTTTAATGTCTAGTTCAGCACTTTCCTAAGATTGCAAATAGTTGTTCATAAATGTGGCTTTATACTAATTATGATTTTTTTAAATAATTCAAACTTTCAATAACACTCTTATACTTAATCCACTTTACACTATATTCCTTTCAACAAAAGCAGTTACTTTGCAAGTCCTATATATATAACATTCAATGGCACAAACAATTGCCTCTCACAGACTGTATTATTAATACAATAATGTTACCCCCCAAATAGCCAGCAGTCAAAATAGTCCTTTTACCTGTTGGGACTTATATCCTATGTATAAGTTTGTTAACATGCTCTTATCATATATTGAAAATCGTGATGTTCATTTAAACATTGTTTCAAACATTTACAATCTACTGTAAGAAACAACTAAAGATAGATCATGAACAATTTAAAATGACAAATTTTATATATAAATCTAAATGACTTTTTTTGTAAAACAACCTAAATATTATTTTATTAGTTCTTTGTAAATTTATAAATTTTTGACAACTTGTTATTTCGTTTTGTGGGTTTCATTTAATGAAACACATACTAAGGCTTCTTTTTGGATAATATAATTAATTTTTTAAGATAATTCATTTTACAAAAGAATCTATTGTAGTTTCCAGTTGACCTTTGTAGCTATGAAGTTTTTTCTGCTGTTTTTAGATAGTCACAAATGATTGTCCTTCTGATCTAGTGATCATTTCAAACTTTTATTTTGCTAGACATTCAATATTGCGGATTTTGAAAATCATAAGTGAGCTACTGCCCAGTTTTTACTATCGGCCTAAGTTATTTCCATTGTGTTGAGTTTTGTGTGTCAAGGAGGTCCCCTAAGGATTTTAAGCCATGTTCTCTCATAGCTTCATCAATTTTATATGTGTGGAAGTTTGTGTTGCTTAACAAACTCATACATTTGCACTTTCAGCATTGATGATAAAACTCAATATGATTCTGCTGCCAATTCTTGCTTAAATATTCCATTTAGTAGAATTCTAAGTTGGGGGCTTATTAAATTCCTTCTATTAGCTCACACTCTCCTGTATTAGTTCACACATATATCTTGTATAAATTCTCAATCGTTAATAAAATAAATTTGTATTTATCCAATCAAGTTCAAATGAATTTTTTTAAACCCATAGTAGACAACAACTGATGTTAACAGTTTATTTCAAATATTTATATATTATTATAAATTTAAAAATTGAATGTCCCAGTCGAACTCGAACTGTGGTTCTACATATTTAAAAACTAGCACTTTTACCATTGAGCTAACTTTCCCAGAGCTAAAACTTGCTTAATGTTCTACTTTATGAAATTATAAGAAAAGGGTTCTTAGCAATAGTGAAGCATTACAAGAGGAAGATAGAATGATATTTTCATATTTATATTAATTGTAATTATAAAATAAAAAGGAATTAAAATAAAAATTTTCTTTGTTAAACACACTAGTAATTCATTTAAAACAATTATTTTCCTATATTACTTGTTTATTTGTTCATTACGTAATTAAGCTTTGACTATAACAACAGACCTGGTGATAAATTTGGAATTTACTTTACTTTTCGTTCAGCCATTTTAAATAGATTGATAATATCCAGTTTTATATTTGCTTTCCACATTGTTGAACCATTTTGCATGAAACCAATTTCTCCTTCTTAGTGTAGAAAAACCAACAGCACACTCTTAGACAAATGTGCCACTCATCCTTAGATAAACATCCCATTACATATGAATTGCACCATGTCGTTTCTGAAACGTATGTTGGATCAATATACTATTCATCTGTATAAATTATAGGGTGTTTCTCCCTCTGATATTTTTTAAACTTAGTTAAATATATAAATCTTTTACAAGCTGAATCTTGGATGTTCTGAAGAATGTATGTTTGTCTTACTTTTATTTCATTATTCAAATAATTCTCCTCAAACTCAAGATGGAACCACCAAATTTGTTACCTTCGAGTTTTTGCACAAATCTTTTCCAGCATTGGTAAGCATTTCTTGTTTAAATAAGAGCTATTGATTGTCCATTTGGTATTTTTTTAGATTTTGAGATTGAAGTTCCTGAAATATTATATTAATGAAAAAAATTCAAATATATTGTTTTATAAAATTCAAATGAAATACTTTGAAAATGTATTTGAGGAAAAGGATTGTATGTCAAAAGGAGAATGAATGGAGTTATTTGATGAAGAGCTTGTGATGTTCTCTTATGTAGTACATTATTCAAATTGGTGTGGCGATTCCCATCTTTGCAATTCTGAGGGTTTGCAATCTGGAGGAGGAGATTGTTTTAATTACTTTTAACAGTAAGTATATACTGGTATAACAGTCGTCAGACATGACATTTTGATTACCAGCGCTTTGAGCTGTCGGTCTATCTATAATCATTGCTCTGAAGTGTATTGGACTTGGAAAAACTTACATGGGAATTGCTGAATGTCATCTACTAATGTGGAATTATGATTTTAAATACTGAAATAAATATTGGTGTTTAGACTATTGAAACTATTGAAGGTGTATTAAACATGTCTTGCATTTAGATCTATTATATGAGAAGTCAAGGAGAGATTTCTATGTTTTTTCTGAATTAGAATTTGGTAACTTAGGATGTATTATTACAATTTCTAGTTTGGAATATTGGCTTTCAACCAATTCAATCAATGTTTTGATGTTGGTAGAATCTTGAAATCATATCTCAATATTCATCTCGGTGCCTCTGCAAACCAGGCTGGTGTTCTAAGAACTAAGTAAGCTCTGTAACTAAGAACAACTTATTTCTGCTTCATTGGTGGTTTAGTAGAATCTAAATGCTCTGAATGGATTTGATCTTTAACATGATTTTTTTAAATTTAAAAATTAGCTATTTCTTTGATTAAACTATTAATAATGTTTTATTGAAATCTTCCTATGTACTGCCCGATGATTGTAAGCTAATGAATTTAAAATAATTTCTAAGGATTTGTCTTTCACTACGGGAATGGACCATTTTGAGTAGGAATAATTGTTATCAACATTATCATACAATTGAGAATTTAAAATTATAAAGTACAGACATAGACTTTTAAAACATATACAGTTGTAGACAAGTGTTTTAAAAATTTAAGGCACTCAAATTTAATATGGCATACACTAGTTACAAAATATTTTTTTCTAGTAAAATACATAAAAAGAGTATCAGATGGTCGAAATATCAGAATGACTAGCCAACGATATGATGTTAAAACTATGAATTCATGTAGGCCAACAGCTCAACATACTGCTAGTCACAAGTTATTTCTTTTGATGACTACTATACCACAAAAATGATTAAAAGGCTTTCAGACACTTAAGAAGAATGGCACTGTCTTAACAATGGTACAATGAATCAAGAAAATCATCTAAGCTCAACATCACCATCTCCATTCCTTCTGATGTACTTAATTCTTTCTACAATAAATAATAATTTTATTTCCAATGCTCAAATAATATATGTATGATTCTTGGTTAATTATTTTAACAAAGGCTACAGCAATGAAAAAACCAAATAAAATATGTATTGCACTTGGGGGACCGTAATTAAAAAAAAAAAAAACAATATGCCGAAAATTATTCTAACATGAATATAAAATTAATTAAATGGGAAGACAATCAAACATATAAAAAGAGAAAACTCAAATGATCACAAAATTCAGTTATGGTCTACTTTTACAAGTCGTTTTAGAAATAATCAGTTTCGGTAATAAAAAAATTGTCCCTACTTGGAAAAATCTTTTATTTATATTCCAAGAAAAATATATTCCATATAGAGTGAAAAGGCACCTCAATACATCCTAAAAGTCATGGAATATTTAAAAAAATGTGATTCAAAGAAAAAAATGTTGCTTGAAAGGTAGGATATCATACACAGCGCCTGCAAAAAAAATTAACTAAGATCCATAGCTCTTCTCATATATCACTGACAGTCTATATATTATTCTAGAATATTACCTGATTTGAAGTATAAGCAGCATCCACTATGGGAAAACCATTATGAGGCACATTTTCCAAAATATCAATTAGCCTTCCCACTCTGACCTTAGAGGGAAAGACAACAGCAGGGGCACTCATTACTTCTGTAGCTTTGATGTCTGCAGAAAGAGGAGGAGGGGAAGAGGGAAGTAGTGGTACCCCTAGAAGATAGATCTGCATTTCATAGACACCCTATAAACATATGAAAATAATGGATTTTACTTTTTGGTTACATATAAATTTCTTCAATGAAATTTATGCAATTTAAAATACACATTAACAACTGTATGTTCCTACTTTTCAGATTGTAAATATTTACTAAATCAGAATTATTAGGAAAATCAAATTTTGTTCCATAATTCTTGTACACAAGAGAGGACAATGCTTATAAAAATATCACTATGTTCTAGTATATTGTTGCTGATTGAATTTTAATTAAACTAGATTAAAATTCAAGGTAATTCAAAGGGAATAAAGACATTTTAGCATTTATTCAATTTGGCTTACAAGATTTTGTGTTACAGTTCGCCATGATTAAATCTGTTGTTACAATTCAACATTATGTTCCATATTGGGTTCTGTTGTAAATTTACATGTGTTTGAAAATACTAACTGTTTTTGTAAATGAAATATTGCAGGATAACCAAGATCGACTAATAAATGTTTTGATCAAGTGAGAAACTTTTATTATGAGTAATTAAATATACTAAATTTATTAATCTTTCGAAACTGGTTCTTCTTTTGAGTGCCATATCACAAAGTAACAGGCTGTTCCGTTTCAGTGAAAAACTGTAGCTGGTGTTATCTTAACCCTAGAAGCGGCAGCTGTCGAATTTCCGACAGTTCGTGCGATCGCTAAACTGTAGATGTCGCTTTTACGATACTTGTACGTTGGCCCTTACTGCATCGTTTAAAAGTTCCGTATGAATCCAATAGATAGCGTAGGCTGTTCTCTATTATTTTCTGAACACACACGTGTTTTTGTTTTCGTTCTGGACTGAGGAATGGGTTTACTATTCCGTTTCCAAAAGTAGTCTGACCAATGCGTTCGGAGCCATTCCATTCGTTTCGGTTCACAAAGGCATACACTCCCTGTATTGTTTTGTCTACAGTGTCGTAGCATGTATTTTAGGAGTTTAGGTATTTCGTTTTATAATTAATAACTTTATAATAAATATTTGTGAGTGTATATATTATTGGACTATTATCCTGCAACCGCCTAACTATGAGATACTGGAAGAAGATTTTCTTCAATGTGGTGGACATGGCTCTTCTAAATGGATACATTATATATTCAAAAAATACAGACAAACCTGTCACTAGGCATAATTTTATTGTGTCTGTAGTGGAGTCCTTGTGCCAAGAGGACCCAGAATCTGCTCCCACTTCAGGCCCTTCAACGAATAGTGGTTCTTCACATGAACTTGCAAAATTGGATGGGAGGAAAGAAAGAACTTGTGAAGTTTGTGGTCATGACCCACATAAACGAGGAAGGTCAACATATTGGTGTCCTGGTTGTAATATGGGTGTACATCCAAAATGTTTTTCTAAATTGAAACATTTCTACCGCACCAATCCCAGAAAAAGGAGGATGGAAAATTAGGTTAATTAGGTATAATTATTCAATTAAATGTGTAAATATATTAAAAGTAGATATTTAGATATAGGTATAAAAAATTATATAGGCATAACAGTGTATAATAAACAGTGCTTTAGGGAAAACGTTTTATAAATATAATATAGGCTAGGGAGTAGTGTATGACAGTTTTGCCCAACAAACAGTTTACGCGTATGTGATCAGCAAAAAAATCATAGAAAATTGGAAACTGCATCAAATTCTATGGCACAAAGCTGAGTGAAATCAGAAAATCTTTCTTTATTATTTGTATATTTCAGTTTTTCAGACAGTAATGCATATGGTTTTTTATTTTTCTTCAAACATAAAAAAATGATAATTGTTTTTGGAAAAATTCTTATTTTCATAAAAATAACATTCAAAGTAATCAAAATATAAATTTTCTGATGTATAGAACAAAATCTTCAACATTTTTTCTTCAAATAAAATATATAGATGTCAAACTTTGTATGAAAAATGTAATTTATAGAATTATTTCAAAATAAGATGTTTATGCGGGTCATTTTGTACTGCCAGTTAGGAAAATAACACTGCCGCTTTTAGGGTTAAAGTACTATAACTATGGCTCTTTCTTCAATTGGAAGAAGATGAATCAGAGGATTTCATTTGGAAACCAAATGGTGCGGAGCTTCAATGGCATAATAAAGTACACTATTGGTTACACAAGTTATGGCGAATTATGCTGAGGGTCGAATGACATAACTTATGAGTTTAGATTCAAGGTTTCATAAAGCATCATCTGTATGTTCCTCTTTTACAAGCTGAAATACCAAACTTAAGAAAGAGAACTGAAACAGTGATTGCAGCAATTACTCTAGAACACTAACTAACATATTGGAAGAAATTGTCTATAAAATGGATACCATGTGAGGAACTGTGGTCAGTTAACATTTGTAGGATAAAAATAAATTCTACAAAGAATTAAAATGACATTATTCATTCTGAAACCTAGTACACCCAAAACATTGTAATAACAGAATAGAATGCATTCAATTATACTGTGTAATATGTATTATACTATCACGTTTTTTTAAGAGTTTTTTATTTACTTATGCAGAAACAATTAAATAAATAATAACCAATATAGAGTAATAGTTGTATTAGAAATCCCCTCAGTAATTCAACTCATAATTATTAAATAAACTTAATACTTATAGTATTGCCTACAGCAATGATATTGTTTTTTTTTTTTTTTTTTTTTTTTTTTGGTACCCCACAACATTTTTTTTCAAGTTAAAGCTAAATCTTTAATTAGGGTGTCCATAGCATTCATATACAATACCCAGTTACAACATATATCTACTTTAATCAGTTCCTAAGATATACTTTGAGTTCCAAATTTAGAAATATATACTAAATTTTTTAAGTTAGGAAAAATGTTTGTAAAATATTTAAACTGTAGGAGAATGTAGCAAACCGTTGCTATCTATCAAAGGACAATCTGTTGTAAATCTTTTGGCCCAAAACCATTTTAGTTACTACGCCTATCTGGTATAGCATAAATTTTAATACACCTCGAAAGACTACGTTGTAGGAAACGTTGTACGTGACTCGATCACTAGGGAGAAGAGTTAAGTTAGACATTGAGGGACCATGCAGATTTATGGAGAAAAATCTCTAAAAATGCAGAAAAAGCATGTCCAGGTAACGCCTGCAACTTGAGAAATTTCCAGAAGTTCCTACCCAAGCCAAAGAGAAAGGGAAGGAGATGTGATAGGGCTGAAGAGAAATTAGCGGCGTAAGGTAGCCAATAAAATTTGAAGAGAGGATGAAACCCAAAGGAAACACGAAAGGAGAGTCAAAATCCATGACTGGGGGGGGGGGGGCAACAGGTTAGTATTGGTAGCAAGTTTTAAATTGAAATTTAAAAAAAGTAAAGTCACAAAGCAATAATTGTAAGTGATATAATTAAGTAGTTCGTGATATTAAGAAAAGGAAATAATCAAGTAGTAAGGGAGATATTACAGCAATAAGGTTTATGTACGGTACAAAAACATTTGGAGTGAATAGAGAAAGTGAAACTGAGGGAAAATATTAATAAGTAAATGGGTGGTCAAGTGAAGTGAGACGAGCAACCACAGAACCAATAAGAGTCACTTCACTCTTATTTAAGAGTATAAGCATTAATTTATATTAAATTCAAAGTCAACTCTTTAAAGTAAAAAGTATTATGAATTTTACAAACTTTTCATTCATTTTGTTAAGAAATAATAAGTAATTCAAATATTAAATTTATCAAATCAAGTACAGTAACCTATACACGCTTTAAGAAAATTAAGGACATTTTATAACATTTTATTAATTGAAATAATAAATGCAAGAGTTTTGATGCCCACTGACAAATTAGACAAAATTAATTATGCTTAACTACCTGTAAATCCTACAACTTTGAACTCAGTATTAAAGTAAATCAGTTATTGTAAAACACAAGCATGTAGTATGTATACACTTATATTATATTTATATGTATACTCTAAAAATTGACCAACCTAACCTAAGAGCATTGAGTTTAAAATTTTAAAACCTGTATACATTAGAGTCTCAATAATTCGAGGTAGATGGGACTGAGGCCGCTTCAGATTACACGGAAATACGTTCCTGTACATTAGAAAAAAAGGGGTTCTAATGAACCCTAATACTAAAGTGAGGAATGCACAAAATACACCTTTAGAACTGTATTGATTATATTACTTACATAAATTAATGTTACTTTGGAATATATTGTTCATCAGAGGTCATATATTTTTATTAAAGAGTTATAAAGTGTCTTCTGTGTCTGCTTATCAAATTGTTTTTGTGTTACGGTATCGCGTAAATGTTAAACACCCTAATCTAGCGGCTGGATTAGGCTCAAAACATTTGTGGGTAGAAATAATGCATGGGTATCATCAAAACACAGTTGATCTTCATCGGGATCCAACAGTCCTTTGTCTAAACATATATAATTTGAATTTCCTTTCAAATAGATAAATAGGCTGAAATAGAAACAGGCTTGAATTTAACGGGAACTTGAAATATTAAAACTCGGATTTTCGAGACTCTACTGTATCTTAATATTTCTTAATCAAGTTTTACCTCAGTAAATAAGTCCCCAACCCATTTTGTGGTGATCAATGTCAGCATGAGAGGCAACCCAAAAGTTATATTGCCTGTAGCTTCTATCATCATTACTGTCAAACTTATTGATATCCGTGAAATGCCTCCTAGATGAGCTGCAGCACCTATCACTGCATACTTGGCTGGTTCTGCCCATTCCTATGAATCAAAGTCAATTACACTAAAGAAATTAATATTAACAAAATGTTTTATACAAACGGTAAAAGAATTGTGTCTTATGATGGTTCTACTGTCTATACTTCACTAAACTACTCCAATAAACTAAATTGCAGAGTGCTTTCTAAATTAATCACAAAATTAGAATTACTGATTATACAATAGTTACATCAGAACCATAATCCACATTTACTTGAAGTTCTTTCAGTTTATGTATAAATGTTAACGGAAGTTGACAGAAATAAAAAAAAGATTAAAAATCATATAATTAATTAAAATTAGTATTAATGTAGAATTTGTAGAATTTTTTAATCATCAATATTGTGTAGTTGCTGCTACAAACACAATAACATTATTTATAAACAATATCTCCTGATTATAATTTTTACAAGCTATAAAATAATATATTTGAAGGAAATGACTAATTTTAAATGTCACTATAAAATTACCTTTAATACAAATGGCAAAAGGCAAGAGCTGTGAAAAAACAGTCACTTATGGACAGGAATAAAATCTAAACTGTTCCTTAACTTTTTCTGGTTTTTATTTAATAATATTTTTTTAAATATAATTGTATCACAACTTATAATTAAAAAAGGAATTGCTTTTTGAACATCCAAATCGGAAGTAAGGGGAAAGAAATAAATCAGAAAAATGTCTTCTTCTTTCCTCAAGTAAACTAGAAATAAAATTTTCCTAAGTAAATTTGAAAGTTTTGTACAATTGTACATACCAAATAAAACTTAACTATATCCATATGTACTATATACTATATAAAACCTGCTTGACAACTAATTTACTTTTTTATTACTATTTATATTTAGTTTGTCATTTGTAGACGCACACACACAAGCATGTACACTCACACACACTGACGCACTCACACACACACACACACTGTAATGGTCTGAAAAGCCGTCTAAATTGGAAAATTAATAATTTCCTATTTTTTAAATAACAATTTTAATATTTAAATAATAAGGTTTTAATTTATGGTATAAGGAAACGTTGTAAAGAGTCAAGAAGTCAGTACAATTTTGAATAAGTATTATTAAGACAAATTAAAAATTATAATAGCATGAAACTGTAATAACTAACTAAATTTGACAAATGGGAGTGTAGTAAAAATTTTCTAAGTGCCGAAAAATGCTAACTTGAGAACTAGGCCACGTAGAACTATCATCAACATTTTGAAAGGACCAGAAAAATCAAAAATAAACAATAATGAAAACAGAATTTAAAAAACTCAAATAACAAAAAAGTTACAGCCATTTTAAAATAATAGACCTTTTTCAGTGTTCTAAAACAGATAACAAAATTATGCAGTTATCGTTTATTCTTGCGTTAGTTCAGAAAATTTAGTTAATTTTTATGATTGTTGTTTTTACCGGATTTTTGCCGCGTTAAGTGGTTCAAACTAAAAAAAAAACATTAAAATATAAAAGTTAAACTAAATTAAATTTATTCATAAAACTCCCTGATGCATTGTTTCAGTTGATTCACCAAAAGTCCACTTGGGATGGTCGGATTTAAAAACGACTCAGGCACAATGTTCTCCAAACTCTTCTGAAGCACTGACATAAAAATCAAACCTTTATAGAAACACGTATCAACACTAGAGAAGTTTCAATTAGCCTGGGAGTGAGCGTGCCGATGAGCTCGCCGTCTCTAAGAAGGTAAGCTGGGAGCGCAACCTGGGAGCTGCTCTCTGTGCCTCGTATGGGAACCCAGAGCGTGCCGGTAAGCTAGCCGTGCTTAACGTTTTAAAATAAATTGCCAAGAAACAATTTTTAAATAAAGTCTTTTTCATTTCTTCAAAAGAATTTTTTTAATGATGTATCAAAGTATATTTAAATGGCAACAAAGTTTGATGCATCATATATCTCTTGTAAAAACAAAGAAATAAAATAAAGGTACTAAGAGGTTTTTACCCAACTTGGTGATGTAAGCTTAGTAACACGCCAAAGCATTAATCTATTTAATAGGATTAAGAGAATGTTTATTTTTCTTTTGAAAACTACAAATCCAAATTGTAACTTGTCATGTCCATCAAGTAACAATTTTAATATGCGTTTGTTGTCCACCTCATGATGGGAAATAACATTAGGTTCCTTGTTTTGACAGTGTATGTCTATATCTAACATCCTTTATTTTAATCAACCGCATATTTAAGATTGTTTATACCTTTTTGTTCCTTATCAATTTGACGATATGCTGAAAAAACTCAGATCCTTAATCACACAGCTACAAAACAAAATGGGCCTTAACCGTAAATGTATATAAACCGAATGTCATGCCAACCTGAATGACGTGTCACTCTGACAGTTGACACAGCAGACAAAAAGAACACTCAAGCAGTAAATTCTGAAAAAATAGTCAACTAGGATAACTTAATTTGAATATTATTGTATTTACTAAGGATACAGTTATATTATCTATTGAGATACATTTTGAATTACATTTATTATATTAATTAAAAGTATGACAAACCTATTGAGCATTGCTAATATTGACCACTGCTAACCCTAGTTTGTGGATATACGTCGATGATATAAACCCCAAAAATACTTTATGTATTTCAAGACAAAACTCAATAGCAATTATTAGCATGAATTTTAGAGCTGTTACAGACTCTGTAAATGTTTCATTTTATTGTATTTCTCGGTTAAGGTCAATTACTTATCACTAAAGATAATAATAATTTAATTTTTAGCTTAAATAAAGGCTTGTCAGTTTTTCAACCCATTCTTGTCAAAAAAATACTGTCTTCTTTTCCTGGAAAATAAATACATTCACCTTGAAATATAAACTACTGATACAACTCTAAAAACCAATAACAAAAATTTTCTCTCTAACTTTTCAAACATATATTTAAGCACATGTGCAGCTAAGTGCTTCTAACGTGATCTAAATATTTGCACCAAATAAACACAAAGTGATGACTGTGGTAAAATTAAAGTACTAATAAACCTCAAATAAGTGTGAGTAATGCTGATGCAGCCAGACCTGTCTGTGATAGATGAAACTGCTTACAAGTTAATTGAGAAAAAATAAAATGCTGTTACATTCTTGAAAGTCCTACTCAAGTGGTTCCGGAGCATTATTGTAAATTAAAATATACTGATGATAGAATATATTTCTAATAGAAATTCTTCATTAGGTAAATGAAAAGTAACGTGGGAAATAAAAATATATTATTTTTCCATCAGTAAGACAATAAGTCAAAAATATGAAATGTTATAAAACTAGTGTTTTATATTATGTTTTATTATTTTTAAATTGATTTATTTCCTGCTCTTATTTTATTAATTAGAAGTACACTTACTTTCTATTTTTAAGATTTTTTTAGAAGAAATATTTCAAATTTAAAACATTTAAAAAATATTAGTAATAAAATTTAGTCCACAAAACTCTTTTAAACAAAGAATCGAAAAATTCCTTGAATTAAAACAGAACATAGTTTTTATTAAACACTTATTTTATACACATAAACAATCAGTTAATTAACCTTGATTATTTTGAAAACAATCAACTTTTCATAAATATACAATTTTCTCACAGTAATTTCTGGTAATTAAAAAATTCTTTAAATTAGAAGGCATTTTTTAATTACATGCTTGTTCTAGCCATTAATATGATCAGTAAACACTGGTGCAGTGAAAGATGGTTTTATTGTGTGACTGATTACATGGTGTTTATCATGTGCTTCCATGAATTGTTAATTTCATTTAACACTTAACCCTTTGATTAGCAACATGTCCTGATACGGCCGCTGAGAGCAACATATTTTTTAAAAACTTTTATACTTTTCTTTTTTTTAACTTTTTTCTTAATTTTTCTTTTTTTTTTAATTATAGTAATATTTGTTATTTTTTTTATTTACTTATTTTCTCATGTTAACCAAACTTTACCTTACATTTACTGAAAATTTCTTAGCTAAAAATTATCTGTCAATCTTTTTTTTGTGAAATACTTATTCATTGTAATATACCTCACAAACTTCAAAACTATCTGTAAACATGAGAGAAAACCATAGACTATGGAGACAAAAGAACTTCTTTATTATTCAATCGTCTATTCATTATAAACTATCACACAAACTTCGAAAGGATTTGTAAATACGTGACAAAACCCAAACTTTGGGGACGAAAGAATGGTGACAATGTACTCTGTGTAGTATTTATTGTCCAAATAATTGCTAATATTTAACCTAGAATATAACACAATACACAGGAAAAGAAATCGTAAAGGTACGGCAATGCTAATCAGAGAGAAATTGTAGGACGTACATATACAGGAATCCTCCCACTAGCCGGCGCGTGATCTCACATACTGGTACATAAATGCTAATCAAAGGATTAAGTCACATATTTACTCTAGTATATTTACAGGTTGCTAGTAATTCAATATTATAATTGAATGCCATTCTTTCTAATAATTCATTCCTATCTTAGAAAGATTTTTTAAAACTTTCTCCTTCTGTTTTGAACATTTTGGCATATAGTTGGATATCAAAATATTTTTCATGTATTCTTCTGTCAAATAAATGGCAAGTGTTCAAGAAATATGGGCATGTGTAGTCATTAGGATAGTTTGAGTAAGCTGTCTAGTCATCACTGGATTCCTAGAGCAGTAGTCGCATTTGGACTAAAAGGGCAATACAGAAAAATTTCATGACATAATAGATTATTTTTCAAAACTATTGTTTATTTTGTATTTATAAAATAAATATAAAATTATCTATTAGTTGATTATTTTATAGTTACACAATATAAACCTAAATATTCACCTTTTTCCTTTGTAACTAATAAAAAAATAAATCTAAACAAACATGAAGCAAAAAACACTTTTTAAATTCACCAAAGAGAAATATTAAAAGTGTACTAAAAAACTAACTAAAAACTAGTTTTATTACAGACTAGTTTTGGTGACAATCTTGCCATAAAATTTACAACGGTTTTAGTGAGATTTGAGTATACTCTTTTAATATTTACCTTTCGTGAATTGTTCTCACTAACTAAGCTCTAATTAACTATATTTTTTAAATTGGACACAAAATAAAAAACATACACCAGGCATAAACCATTAATTTAAATCAGTAATATAAACATTAAACAATAAATTATTTTTGTTTTGTAAATAATCATCATTTACAAAGCTTAAACTAAAAGTACAAGATTAAATATATGTATAAAAGTGACATACAAATTTTACCACTGCCAGAGATTTCTTAATTGGACTGTTGGCTAACCAGTTTTGTCTCAACTAAGATGAAAGTGAAGAGTGATAGGTTTCACTGCAACTAACTGGTAGACTGAGTCTAGAGCAATTACGACCTTCCTACCCTATCATCCCTTTACTTTTTTTCTGGCAGTTTGAGGAATCTTTTTATGAGAAACCGACCAAGGAATGGACTGAGTTACTTCAAATACTACTAAGATACAAACCTTCAAATATAACCTACGTAAATGAAAAATTAATACAGTATTATAACTCTACAAGTATTTCTTTATATTATCTGTGTTGTTCAAAAACTTTTCAGACATTTTACAATTCTAAATAAGTGTGTGCAATTCAGGAAAACCCAAAGTTGTGAACTGGGCATCCCATTATCAGTGCTGTACAAAACAGTGCTGTACAATACTTTGAGAATATTTACGACAACAGAAGCTCATTGGACGAGTTCCATGCTGTATTTTCCAGACCTGTAATTACTTGCTTGTTAATATTATCTGTTTAAGTTAGGTCTTTTTATTCTACTGTAAAAGTTTATACGAGGTCTGTTCAAAAAATTCGCGGACTGTTTGAATTTCGCGGCTCTAGTTAGTTTCAGGAGAATCCGCTTGGTGTTGCTAGGTTCGTATAAATCAGTGGATTAAAACGCGGTATTTCAGTCGCAGATATCTTCATTTGTTGATGAGTTACACTCAGTTTAGTAAAGAGTGTTTTTTTGTTTGTTGGATTATAAAATGGACAGCCTGAAGGAGCAACGAATTCGTTTTTTGAGTTTTGGGAATAAGAAAAAGTCACAAGGAGCAAGGTCAGGTTAGTAGGGGGTGGGGTTGGAAAGAACAGTGATCGAGTGTTTGACCAAAAACTCAATGAGTTCTGAGTGCTGAGTGAGCTGAAGCGTTGTCGTGATGGAAAAACCAGGTATCACTTCTCCACAGTTCTGGCCTTTTGTGTCGGACAACGTCCCTCAGACGTTTCAGTACTTCAATGTAGGTAATCTGGTTGACTGTAGAGCCTTCAGGGAGGTACTCATAATGAACAACACCTTTAGCATCAAAAAAACCTGTCAGCATCACCTTGGCATTCGACTGAACTTGGCGAGCTTTTTTGGGTCTTGGGGACGTTTGACTCGCCCATTGGGATGATTGGACCTTCGTTTCAATGTCGTAACCATACACCCATGATTCATCACCAGTTATAATTCTTGACAAAAAGTTCTCATCTTCATTTGAACGATCAAGCAGTTCCCGAAAAAACCGGACGCGATTGGCTTTTTAGTCGTCGGTCATCAGGCGTGGCACAAATTTCGCAGCGATGTGGTGCATCTTCAATTTTTCGGTCAAAATCTCGTAACAAGATCCAACTGATATCCCACTCTCTTCGGAAAGCTCCCTAATGGTCAGACGTCGATTTTCGTGCACCAGGGTGTTGATTTTGACAACGTGTGGATCGTCAGTTGACGTTGAAGGACGTCCAGGACGCTCATCGTCATCTATCAACTGTCGGCCACCCTTGAAACATGCAGTACGCTTCATGGCAACATCGCCGTAGGCAGTGTTAAGCATGGCAAATGTTTCTGTTGCAGATTTCCCTAGTTTTACCCAAAATTTCACAGCAATTCGTTGCTCCTACAGGCTGTCCATTTTAAAATCCGACAAACAAAAAAAACACTCTTTACTAAACTGCGTGTAACTCATCAACAAATGAAGATATCTTCGACTGAAATTCCACGTTTTAATCAGCTGATTTATACGAACCTAGCGACACCAAGCGGATTCTCCTGAAACTAACTAGAGCCGTGAAATTCAAACAGTCTGCGTATTTTTTTAACAGACCTCATATACCTTTGGATTTAAAAAGTTTTAGTAATAAGCAACTAACATGTTATCAATTTTGCAAAAGAAATTATTAGTGGTAATGTAGAAAGACCTTAGGAACAAGGCGAAAACAATATAACTGGGTGCTAATGACCCCAAAATTAAGAAAATACACATTAAAAAAAGAAAAGAAAAGATCCATTTAACCTCACTTTAATACACAAAAAAAACTCAGAAAATCATTGTTTTTTATAAAAACAGAACACTACATTACAACATAGGCACAAAGTCTCTGGTTAGGATAGATTTGATTTTCTAAAATAATAAAGTTTACTGATGCACAAAGTAAACAGTTTAAGTATTAAATGAAATACTGTCCCCTTGTTCCTTGCAGCATTTGACAAGTTGGTTATCTAAGCAAACATACATTTTTTTATCTCAACTGGATATAGTAGCTATATTCTAATGTAATATAACATAGTACTCTGTTTTAAAAATAGAAACTTTGATTGTATAGTTTTGAGTACTGTAAAGTGAGGTTATTTTTCTTTATTTCAAAATTTATAAATTTTGGGTCATCAACATAATGTTTTATTATTTTTTCATGTTCCTGTGTACTTTCTATATTGCCAGGATGTTTTTTTGCAGAATTTATTTATGTAATTACCAAACATTTTTAAATAGATGTTTAAATATCTACAATACCAATTGACTTAATAGTTGTAAATTTGAACATTTACTGTGAATTACAACTGTTAACTAAAACTAATACAGATAGGTAAATTTAATTTGTTTATAAATTAAAAGAAATTTATTAATTCATTATGAAAATGTACAATTTTTGTAAGATTTTTATAATAATTTCTAAAAGTAAAAAAGTGTTTGCAAATATATGCAAAATATTTCTAATTAATAAACTAATATTGAACTAATATTGCTCTAATATATATATATATATATATATATATATATATATATATATATATATATATATATATATATATATATATATTTAGGTTAGTTTTGGTTGGTAATTCAATTATTTTATTTCATTCTCTCATATTTCTTTTTGTGTTTTCTCTTCGATTGACAAAGACCACTGTGTGGTTGAAATATATCATTGTTTAAGTGCTTTTATGTGTTTCTATTTCAAGACTACAGAGTGGACTCTTACCAAGGTAAGTCTGTCAGTCTCCGAGTCCAAAAAATCTAAATAATCTTTACCAACCAAAACTAACCTATAAATATATATATATATATATATATATATATATATATATATATATATATATATATATAGAGAGAGAGAGAGAGAGAGAGAGAGAGAGAGAGAGAGAGAGAGAGAGAGAGAAAGAGAGAGAGAGAGAGAGAGAGAGAGAGTGAGAGATAGTTATTATAGATTAATTGTAAATATTACAAAAATATCACATATATATACATATAGTAGAGAGTCGAAAATTCAAACTAAGTGGAACTAGGGGAGGTTTGGATTTCCGATTTGTTCAGATTTTCAAACATAGCTTAGAAATTACTAGTTACACTACAAATGTAGATAAATGAAAATTAACACTTAAGCGCTTACATATGTACATAACTATTGTCCTTTGATTTACTTGTATCTTTAAATCCAGAAAATTGCATTTATTTTACAAAAACAATTTACTCATATTTACACATGTATTTATTTATACACACAAAAATTAACACAATTGTACAAAACCACTAAATTATTTTATATGAGAAATTTGCTAATGTTGGGTTGTATGAGTTTCAAAACTCGTTTTCGGTTACACGCATGGCAGGAATTCCCCCACAGCAATTTTTTTTTTATTTGTTTGAATTATTTTGCTTTAGCAATAAACATACAGTATTAATTATTTTTACAATCTTTTACAAAAAGTTTCTTTTGTTTATTGAAAGGTAAAGTTAGTTAAGATATTTATCTGAATGCCTCAAATTCTACTTTTCTCAGACCCCACTACTTGCCTCAAACATTTACTCTCTGTAACGAGGTCATTACAAGGGAATTCCTTGTCAATTTAGGTTTTGATATGGAGTTTTATAAAATACTCTCTAAAGTAAGAAAGACCTTCTAAATTAATATTTTGTCCTTCTAAATTATATCCATGTTGACCAATAAAACTAATAATTTATATAACAAGATATATACATAACTAAGTCAAAGAATAATATTTTTAACACGAAAGAATTACATCGTTATAATCATAGGCGGGGATTCTCTGCCAAAATCACTTTAAACTGTCTTTGTGGGTGGTCTATTGTCTCAAGATCAACTGAATCGTTTTTTTCTGGTACGTGGTGGGTAAAGGGGATGTCCTCAAGTTTCACTCAAATATACCCGCACATTTAGCAATATTACAAAATTAACTATAAAAACAGATTTCCCACAACGCGTGTAAGGGAGTGTTGAAGGACACGTTCAGATTTTTGACGCTCTACTGTATATATAAACACACGCACACATATTCTAGGTATAGAAACTAAATTATCCATTGTTACAGGCATTTTTATTCATTCTCAATATGTAATATAATTTTTTTTTTAATTTCCTTTTCTCTGTTTACTCTATAAATATTATATAGGCAAATTTACTTGACAGAATATTTATAGTTTCAATACCCGTACCATAATTCATTATAAAACATATAGTCATTACTGTATCAATGTATAAACTGTTAGAAATATTAAAAATGTTAACAAATACTTACTGAATGAGGAAAACACTTTTCAAATCCAATTCCTACTAGTCTGCCCCAAGCTGCCCCTGATAGTAATGCAGGTACAAACACTCCTGCAGAAACACTCAAGCCTGTTGTCATAACTGACATGAAGAAATACAGCACAAAGAACACCAGTAATGGGAGAACATGGTATGAACCTGAAACAAATAGCCATGAATTAAATTACTCTTTGTTCAACTCTCTTGTGGGTTACTGGCTTATCTGAAGTCAAAAAGATGCAACACATCAATTTTCCTGATTCTAAAGAAAGTAAGATACAAAAAATCTTTTTAAGTGTAAAGCATTAAACAAATATTTTGTAATTAAGTAGAAGCCTTACTAGCCAACTAAGATTTTGAAGTTGAAGGTCAAGTTAATAGAGGGTAGTTTATTTTATCATAAGTTTAGAAAAGACTGGCTTTTCAGAGCTAGGAGGGACTGTTAAAAATCTTATCAAACTGAAGTACATCAGCTACACTAGCTGTTTTTTAATGGAGAGATCAAATATGGAATGTAAAGAAAGTGAAAAAATTTCAATTTGTTTGAGAAGCTCAGAAATTTGAATTGGGTAGTGACAGAAAACTGGGATATATTATATTTCTGAGATGATTGGTGATATGGGTGATCACATTGGGAGGCCTGTTGGTTGTTTATAGTATTTATTATTAAATTGGAACTAGTTTTGTACTGGTGTTTGGTTAGTGTAATAATGCTATTTATTGTTTTTTTCCTTTTCGTTATTTTTTATTAGTTTGATTTTTAATATTTCTATAGTTTTTTCTATTGGAATGTTAGTGTAAAAGTTAGTGAAGTCATAACTAATCATTTTTATGTTGTTATTTGTTTCTATGTTTTTTATTTTATTAATGAGTTTATATCCATTTTCTACGTTGTATGTGTTGTTAAGGTGTAGTTTAGATTTGATTATTTTGTCTGGTATTTTTGCGATTATGTAAGATGGTGCTGTTTTAAAGTTAATAAGTGGTCTGAATGGTGTATTGGGTTTGTATATTTTAGGTATACCTGTTAACAATGGTGTGCATGGGTTGAAAGGGTATAATCTTGTGTAGTATTTTAATTTACTGTTATAACTTAAGGTGTTTCTGTATATTACTATTGAGTTTTTTATTGTATTAAGGTATTTGTTAGTTGGATCTGAGATTTGTTCATATTTATTTTCTTTTATGTGGTTTGTCATTGAATTGGTGTACATAGTGTTTTCGATTATTACTGGCTTTTTTTATTTATATGATTTTAGTATTATGTTGGCATTCAGCTATTTAACAATGGTCAAGTGAATGAAAGGTGCCTTATCACAAGGTAAAAATTGATTGCACCAAATGGTAGAATAATTGTTTACAATTAACATGTAATAACTCTATAAAGTCAGTGCAATGAAATAATAATAGACGTTTAATATTCCGCTGTGTATTGAAAAGCATGTTATTGAGTGCCATAACATACCCTACATCTGCCAAGCTTTTTCTTTTTGTTTGGTGAACAAAATTAATAAAATAAATTGTGGTCTGAGTATCACTGCCAACTGTCGGTCACTTTGTGAACCTCAAAAAACACTACTGCTACCTACCAACACTGCCACACAACTTTTTGAAATATTATGAATCTTTTAAGATTTTCATTTGAATCACTTTCATAGAAAATGTTAAATTAAGGCTAGTGTTACATTTATGAGTAACTTTTTAATGGTATAATTAATAGCTAGTTAATTTGACAACACCTAAGCATTAGGAAACAAATTTAAATCAGCGTACAAAATTTTTCAGACAAGCAGTTAGAGCAAGTCACTAGGATACAAAATTTATTTGAGGACATGGAAATGATTATTAATGAGGTATCAGGGTAGAGTAGAGCTCATGGTTTGGGGACAGACAGCAGAAAGATTAAAAGGAAATACTGGAAACTATTAAAAAGCAAGAGTCAAAAATGGTGCGTATGATATGAGAAATGAATTAGTAAATAGTTTAAATAATAGGTATAGAAAAATAACGAAATTTCAAACAGAAACTAGAGAAAAATTGAAAATATAGTAAAAATTAATGAAAATTTAACTAACAGCATAAATAAAAATAGGGAATATAAATAACACTTTGAAGCCTATTCTCTTAATCAAAACATCCAGCGCCCGTCTCTATCTGCCTGGATGTTTTTAGGTAAAAATAAGAAATGCCTGATATATATTAAATATCATATTTACTACCACTTCACTAGACATATTTTACATTGGAATTAAAATAAATATTACATGTTATGTATCATTTTTAAGCTAAAAGAAAATGTAATTTTTTTTAGCTTTCTCATTACATATTTTGTTTAAAATGTAGAAAACTCTAAAATCAGTTTGTTTACATTTTCATTCCTTTCTTCAATAAAAGATATGTCAATTGTACCTCGACTTAGATCAGTTTCACTGTCACTGTCTAAAAGCACCATATCTCGTATTTAATTGCTTCCTCAGCTGTTATATCTATAGCGTAATATCTCTAACAATAAAAATGAAAAAGTCAAAGATAAATTTATAGCAAAAAACCACAAACTCAAAACATAAACAAACATTACATAAGCTACAAATTAAATAAACAAAATAACTGATAAAACTCGAAACGTAAACAGCTCGTACTAATAAAACACTCATTATATCTGTCAATATTGTCTAAACAAATCTGTCAAACAAATGTCTGATAGCTCTCGGTCACCACACTTTACCAAATAAGTTTTTGTTTGTAAAAGCAACTCTGATTGGCCTAAAGGTAAAGACATATAAAGTAGAATAACCAATATAAAGAGCACTATATCGACAAAACTGAGAATACATGGGAATTACGTTGCTATAGAAATGAATAAGAAATTCCGAGCTGTACAAGGGTGTAGGGAACTAGCATTAACTAAATGGCCTGATTTATACTCAGGCGTAGACTTGAAAATGTTAAGCTTTAAACGGTGAGAAATTAAGATGGTCCCCTTAATTATAACTCAACTCGCAGAGACAAATATGTAAATTACTGAAACTAATAAACAATTACTTATGAACCACAAGTAATAATTTACTAAATGCCAGTTGTCTTTTTACATGAACACAACAAAGTTGATTTCAGAGCCGGAATGAATAGGGTGCTGGAATATGCTCAGAAATTAACAAGTTATTGTTGATAAGTTATGGTACTGTGTCTCTAAAATAGAGCTCTCACTCTATGGACATTAACAAAGCAGATGTAACTGTAACTGGAAGCTGTATTTACCAACTGTGGTGTATTTACAAGTTTGAGAGTTTCAAACTTCAAATGGATAAATGGTATAGTCATATACCATTAATTTTATTGAATACAGAATTTAAAAATTTGTGAATGAAAGCGTGTA
Organism: Prosapia bicincta; assembly: GCA_036971475.1. Taxonomy (NCBI): domain Eukaryota; kingdom Metazoa; phylum Arthropoda; class Insecta; order Hemiptera; family Cercopidae; genus Prosapia; species Prosapia bicincta. The sequence goes on along the minus strand of JBAIZL010000070.1, from coordinate 409,949 downwards.
AGTCAAAATTTTTATGTTTATGTTATTTTATTTACAATTTTGTTATCACTGTTTATTAATTCTCTTTATTATTCCTGTAGATCAGTTACCATATATATTTACACAACAAAGAATTATGTTACAAATAGCTTCTTTGTGCCTGACAATGTAGAATGTTTATGGCAAAGGAAACTGTCTGGCATAGCATGATGAAATAGTCCGTTTTTGTCAATATTGTAGATATTATCAGCAGAAAACTTACGAAGAATGCCTGGTAATTTAAATTACTTCCTTTTTTGGCATGGCCAGTATTGGCAATTGATTTTTCTCTGAGAGCATTTTGAAATTTTACGAGGCCTATTCAGAAAATAAGGAACGTTTCTGTCTGACGCCTCTAGGTGCGCGTCGATCTCGTATATTTTGGTGCATGCGTACTCGGCAACTTGGTCGGCGTCCAGCCATGACAACGGAAATAATTCCGCATTGCCCGTTTTTTCGCAATTTCAACTTAAGATGTGCGCTGCGATTGAAAATCCATAAGGTTGTGAGGTGCGGTCAGTGATACGGGTTTTGTTGACAAAAAACTTAAAACCAGTAGACATTTATCGCCGTGTGTGAAGTTTACGGAAACAATGTAATGAATGAAAGTTCTGTGAGAAAATGGTGCATTCAGTTTAAAAATGGCCGAACTGACATTCATGATGAAGCGAAGAGCGGACGCCCGAGCATTGTGACTGATGAACTGGTCGCTAAAGTTGATGAAAAGGTTCGCGAAAATAGCCGATTCACGATAACGGAGCTTTCGCTTTGTTTCCCACAAGTTTCATGGACTTTGTTGTTTGAAATTGTCACACAAAGGTTAGGCTACCACAAATTTTGTGCAAGATGGGTGCTGAAAATGCTCACTGACCACCATAAAGGTCAGCGAATGGAGGCAAATTTGACATTTCTGGATGCCTACAAGCTCCCCCAAAAAACCAAGAAAATGTTTGCAAACATTGTCAGCAAGGAAGATTATGGCGACGGTTTTTGGAACAGGCAACGTGTGCTTCTTATTGACTTTCTTGAACTTGGTGCCACAATAAACTCTGAGCGGTACTGTGAAACTTTGAGCAACCTTAGGAGAGCAGTTCAAAACAAGCGCCGAGGGAAATTGACGTCAAAAATTTTGTTTGTGCATGACAATGCCCGACCTCACACAGCAAACCGCACCAAAGAACTCCTTGACTCATTCATATGGGAGGTTTTTCTTCATCCGTCCTATAGTCCTGAACTTGCACCAAACGATTTTCACTTGTTTCCAAGCATGAAGACCTGGCTAGCAACACAGCGCTTTGACAACGACGTGGAGCTCAAGCTGTGCGTCACTGAGTGGCTGAGATCGCAGGCGGCAAACTTCTATGATGAAGGAATTTCAAAGCTTGTCCACCGCTACGATAATTGTCTCAATTTGTTTGGCGACTACGTAGAAAAGTAGTATTTTAGTTGCTCTTTCAGATGTATATAATAAAAAATTTTTATTGTAATTATTTTTTTTTATTCAAAAACGTTCCTTACTTTCTGAATAACCCTCGTATTTCGTGTCTAAATTTCCACTGACCTAACCACTATAGCTCCAAAATTCATCTAACCTACCCTCTACCTTCTTTGTGGAATATTCTGCCTTTATTTTAAGTAATGAAAAGTTGACTCCTTGCACAGTTAACACATTTAAACAGTTTGTTAAGGGCCTTTTCAACAAGAGGACCCTTTCCCTCTGGTTTTCATTTAAGTGAAGTCTTTTCATGCTTGTCTTTTGGAAACCATTCCTGACAAGAAAGTGTTTCTTATTGCTGCAAAATCTGACAAATTTTGGTTTATGTACATATAATAGCTTCGAAAGTTTACACTGACTAGTTTTGGAAGGGTAAATTAAATTTTGTAAGGCAATCTGAGTTTTTCACTTAAATTCTTGTCTTATCTTGGCATATTGACAACTTAATTTTACATTAATAAAGTAAATAAAGAATAAAATAGATTTTTTAAAAAACTTTTTCCAAAACAGTTTATTTTGTAAACTGATCATGAAAATTAAAAAGGACGAACAGTACAAGTGTGAACCCTCTGAACTAAAAACCAACTAATCCAAACAGAGCTGAGAACACATTCACACAAATTATTAGTAGCCTGCTCTATACACACTGTTTACACGATCTACAGTTTAAGGGACATACAGTACTAAACAGTAATTTACGGACTGTAGGGGGTGAACACATCCCTAAGAAGGAATATGATGTCAAGGTCCTAATCACATTTTAAAAGTGCTTCCTCTGTTCAGCAGAGGATATTTCCTTTACTAAACATATTTGGTTTGTATTGTAGATTGCGTTAACTATACTACATTAAAAAAATAATTAAATTTTACAGTAGTACTGGACACCAAAATTAAGCAGCTCTATGGGCCAATTAATCGGTGTATTTCTGTGCGTATAACATAAATTCGTTTTCCCTTCCTTACATTTCAGTCCAATTAAACAGCAAAACCAATGAACCAGCTGACCATTTAACTGGAATCCAATCTATTTGGTAATCTATAAATTAATAATAAGCATAAAAAACCAGTGACAATTTCACTCAAAACAATATTTATTTTATTCATTTAGATTTACTTTGAAAATCGCTTCAATTGTATTTTTTCTAAACCTATTTAATGCATCAGGTACAGTATGGCTTTCTACAAAATGTTAGTCTAAATTTCTACTTACATATTTATTATATACTGCAATAAAAGTAATTATTACCTTTGGGATCATGGAACAATGACCTCAATGTGTCTTCAGCTCTTTGAAACCAGAAAGCACTCAGCTCATTGTGGTGGTTGTCCTTACAGAACATCTGTCAACAACAATAATGCGTTAGTCCTGCACAACGGGAATCTATTAGATCAAATAATAATAATTAACTAAATACAGTGGAAATTAAGATAGGTTCCATTTAGTAATTTTTGACAAAGCGTGCTAGACTTTGAACATGAAGATTCACAGTTCGAATCCGGCTTGACCCTACAAATTTTTACAATTTAATTATTGAATAAATATTTGAAAAAACTGTATTGTTTGTCATCCACTATAGGTTAAAAAAAAGTAAATTTGAACTTGATTGGATGAGCAGAAACATATTTTATTAATAATTGAAAATTTGTATAAAATATAAATCAGGAGAGTGTGAGCTAATAGCAGGAATTCAAATAATAATAATAAACTATGTGTTAAGACAGCTGTTTTACCACATAACCTAGTTTTCCACACAGTTATTCTCTGCAGAAAAGTGCAAGAGTTTTGCAGTTTATAACTGCAGAATTATGAACTTATCTCTTATTATGGAGTGTTTATTTATTACAGAGTGGTCAATCACAAACTAAGTAGTTGATCTGGAACCACCCGACAAGCTAATGCCATAACTTATGTACTCTGATAAACCACTTACTTTAGATGAAATCATGACTTTACTATCGTAAATATTGACATTCGATACAGTTGATCCACTCTTCATTATACTTTGGTTGAAGACCTTCAATTAAATGTGTGAACAAGATGGACGCCTCGTTTATGACATAGACAAACAATAGTGTTTCACAGCTGCACAACCTTTCTTGCAATTGCTGAGGTTAAGATATCACCCTCACTTTATAAAAGTTTTGCTAACATATATTTAAGAAGAGTTACTGGAAATAAGTGTAGATTCACTATTCAACTTCCAAAAAACCAACCCCAAATTACAGACTGCCAAAAAATATACATTTCAATCAAAAGAGACTGATTCAAAAGCGAAAGTGATGGATACTGTTTGTTTGGACTGTTAAGGAATTTCACTGATCAATCAATAATCTTCAACTATTACTACTACTACTAATAATAATAATGATAATAATATGGAAACAATTAATACAGATAGTTACATAAAGTGCTGATCCATCTTCATTGTGTTATTTAAAACAAATGGCAGGGATTTTGTCACTTAGGTTTTGCTTTGCTCCACTAAGCACAATGCCTAACTTTAAATCACTACAATTGAGTTTCTCACTAAATCAAATAGCAGATTTTTGTATCATTCTTTGTATTATTCAAACCTTGCTACTATTAGCTTTCATCTGTTCTGCATTCAAAAATCATTTGGAGGGTAAGTAGTTGTGAAGATAAAGTGAAGCAGAAAGTTAATCATTTGGAGGGTAAGTAGTTGTGAAGATAAAGTGAAGCAGAAAGTTAATCATTTGGAGGGTAAGAAACCTACTTGTTGAGAACAGGATCTAACCTTTTCAGCTGTACCTCTAGAATTTTGTGTTTTGCCGCTACATTTAACAGTTGCTGCTAGGGTTACCCCACTCCACGCCTAGCTGGCTCTCTTGACCTACTTTTATGCGCTACGTTTTCCTCATTGCACAACGCTGAGTCATTCTTCTAGTCTTCTACCGCTGGCCCGCATTAGTTATAGGTTCAACCGTGTGTTTCACTGCCGTAAACTTCCAATTACCGCATTTTACCAGTACATTAACCTCGTTAGTATTTCACCAAGTTTGAAGTGCCTTTTAACATTGTTTATACGCGATTTAGGATTGTAACAAGTACGGGAGTGAATAGCTTAACCTAGGTACGCTTAACCTCAGACTATTGCACCATCTAACGCCATTGGTAGCAAAGGCACAAAGACTGATCTATTGTGTAATCATTACATACCGTGTGAAGCTGTACTTTATAACTTGACTTTAGTGTTTAACCGCGTGTGATGTTGTTAATTAGTTAACTTTATTTAGGAATAGTGAGTACACTCATTTAATGGGTTTATGTTATTTCACTATATTGAAACATTCATTAAATGTTCCAGATAAGTTTCTACTCCTTTTAGAAGTGATTTCACATACCGCTGACGCCTTTAGGTAAGATTTAGATGTTAAAGACTTTGGGTCTACCTACTGCATATTTACTACCTTGCTAGTTAAAGTACTTTCTTCATTTTAACTATTTTCCGCTCATTCTGCAGCGGAGGTCCTCCGGCTAGATTATAAGATATTATCTCAGTTTCTTTCCACTAAAATAATTAGGTTGCAAAACCAACACTACTTTTTGAATCTCCCTTCTATTTAAACTAGCAACATCAAAAACACAGCTCAAACGCAGAGTTTGACTTGATGCAGGAAGCCCCTCTTCATGTTAATATTAAAATCATAAGTGTATACTAAAAGAAGAAGTTGCAATTTTGATAAATATTCTTACCTTTACAGCAAATTTTGAGCTTTCCTCAGTATCATCCTGACAATAATTTAGTAAATAGATGGACACCATGCCTGCAGTGGCGGTCATGAAAGCTACGAGCAAGGCTTCCAACAGTTTACACCACTGCTTTTTTACATATCTAAAAATATATTATAAAGAATATGTACCAGGAAATTCACATGATTGTAGTTTTAGCTTCACATATGATTATATGTGCATGCTCATTTTCAATATATCAATCTATTGGCTAAACTATTTGTTGAACTTTTGTAAAAAATAAAATTTTATAATGCAAAAATAAATTAAAATTAAATACAATTTTATTATGAAGTCATTTTTGTTCAGCTTGATTGTAATTGTACAAACTGAGACAACCTAACCCAAATTTTTCACATAGTTTGTAAAAAATAGTTGTTCGTTAGATATCAGAAGTACAAAAATGGAAAATTGTTTATACACAATGAAAAGTTTAGTTTTTCAACATCATGTCTGGCAAAAAAACTGTTCATTTCCAAGCATGAAGTCAGTCTTGAATGGAATATTTCATTAACTTGTTGCAGTATCTCTGGTCTAAGAACATCAATGTCTTTAATCTGTGTTTTCAACTGTTGTAATGACGGCTGAGTATTGTAAACTTTTGTTTGTAGATAGTCCTACAGAAAGTAGTTAAAAGGAGCTGATGTCATGCGTTTGCCGATGCCACCAAATACCTCCATTTCTGCTGAAGAAACAGACTCTCCCTAAATTTATTGATATTATCTGACTATTGCACCATCTTGTTGAAAGAAACTATTTTAATTTTCTTAAAACCATCAAAGTTATAGAATGAAAATGGTTTTCAAAATATTGGGATACCATTCTGATGTTACTGTTAAATTGTAACCGTGATCATCTTGCAAAAGATATGGGATGATAATTCCTACTAATGAGATTATACCCATCAGAAGTTTACTTTCGATAAAAGGTGTAGTCATTCGCTGAAATGAAGTTAATTTGGTTTTTCTGGGACCCAATAGCAGAAATTTTACTTACTGACATAACCAGTAGTAAGTTGAAAACTAACTTAATTGCTCATCAAGATCTTATGAATAAGTTGTGGGTCCCCATCAAAAAGCTATAACATTTGTTCATAAAATTGAACAGCATAGTCATCAGGCTTCACATACTCCACTATCTGAATTTTATATTGGTATAGGTTCAGACCACAATGCTAAATTCTCCTTACTGCTCTATTTGAAAGTCCAAAAGCAACAATGTAGCACTGAGCAGATCTTTCAGGGCCCCTTCCAATCACTTCTTGGACAGTTTGCACATTCTTCGGCATAAAAAATCTCTTTAACCTCCTCTTTTCCTTGTTTTTAATAAAATTCTTATTGGTTTTTCTGTCTGGTAGAGAAGTTTGAGATGTGAGACTAAAATAGCAAAACACTTATGGAACATCTATATAATTCTCTCACAGCAACAAAATTCTCTCATAGAAAAACTTTTTTGTTATCTGATTGGATCTTGCATGTGTATTAAACTTCAACCTGTGTGGAAAATGAAATTTAATGCTCATCCACTCCTGTTTTCTCATTTTTGTCTTTGACCCTATTTTGAAAATTTTGTAATCCTTATTTAATTGTGTACATGTATGTTTTCATTCCTTAATTTTCCTTAACTTTAAATCACATAAAAACGATATATTAGACAAAATATTAAGTTGGATAATTGGGCATTTTTCAACCCGAACACAATGTCTATCTAACAATACTTAAGCAAGAAATAATACCTCCTCTGATTATTATATTTGTTTAGTTTGTTCCAAACAATGTAATTACACCCCATAGTTAGAGGTAACATGAGTCCACACAACTGGGGAAAATTCCTTCAAATTAATACTTATGTAAGCAATATTGTTAATATTATTAATGAATACTACAGAAGATCTTGGAAAATTTCAACACTATCAATTCAAATATTTTGGTTGGTTTCTTGAACCATAACATATGATGGTAATTTAAAAAATATGGATAGTTCAAAGATCAACTGCTTTATTTCAAAGTGTTTATATAATGGTTTTGTTTAGCAAATTCAAATTTGTAAAAGTAATTGGTGGTCAAAGATTCGCAAGGGATCTTAGCGGCGATGACCAAATCATAATTAAACTCTCCCAACTTTGGAATCACCGTATCCTAACTTTCGTTAGGGGTTCAAGTGGAAAATATTCAGCTCTCCCAAAAACATTCTATTCTCACATCCTAAAAGACATATAATATGATCACTGAATACAATGGATTTGCATTATGTAGCAGGTGAAAGGTGAGTTTCCGGCACAAAAAATGGATCATTTTGGATATGGAATAAACAGAAAATTATGGTCCCCTAGTTTAGTGTAATCATAAGGGGATTTATCTTCATTTCATAAAATGTAAATAAAAAAAAGTTATTTCACAAAAAAGATAAAATCTATCTTGGGGTATAAGAATGGCATAAATAAAGAATGTCAAAGTTCATGTAGAAAAAAACTAATGACTTTTAAAACTGTAAATACAGTCAACTCCCGATTATCCGGGATCGCATCAACCGGGTTGCGGATCAACCGGGATCGTCAGCTCCACTTGAAGCAGTGGGGCGGGAGGAATAAAATGTGAATGACGGATGCGTGCGCGGGCGGTCGTTGGGGCGTACAGTAACCTTTACGGAATAATTTATAGACTGTCAACTCGCCCGCAGTCGCCACCCCGTGTCCTAAATCCTTCCTACCTGTTTCCGCGCAACGCGCACTCGCGGGCAGAGTTTCGGTCAGCATGTCTGAGTTTACGTTATATTTCTTGTTGTCCTTTTATAAATTCACGCGGTTCTATGACGCGCGAATCCCTAACTACGCGTTATCTCCAACGTCCAATGAGATCAGAGCACATCGAACGTGATGCATGGAGGTGCGATAACCCCGAGCGCGAGCGGCCGTTTTTCGGTGAATAAATCCGACCGCCGAATTCGTGGAATTACGCTCGAGTCGAACGTAAACACTACTCTTACTCAGTGGTCAGTTTATGCGTTGCTTCTGATCAAAACGAACTGTACAGTAGTGGCGGTACAACAGGAGGAGGTACTATTTATCAGCTGTTTTTACAGTCATTGGGTAGAAGTAGGGCTGTGGATATTATGGTATTTGTTTTAACCGTGATTTCGCATTATCCATGACGGCCCTGCCGGTAATTATCCCGGATAATCGGGAGTTGACTGTAGATAATATAGCAGAGGAAAGATGTTTATTATTAGATGTATATCTACAATTATTTCAAAATAAATTGTATAGTTATTTAATACTCTGAGAAAATTCAACTACAAAGACTATAGTGTCTAGCGCTAAAAAGGCTACAAGGAAAGCTTTATGTGTTAAAGATAAATCAAAAAGCAATACTGGTAAAGTGTGAAACAGAAAAAGTTGTCAAAGAAAAAACTATACAAAAATCTGTTACCATAAAATGAGAAGAAGACTATCGAGAATACAAAGAAAATAAATTAGAATTAATATGTAAGATTATAGAGAGGAAAAAGAGATATGGGGTGACAATTGTAGAGACATAGTTACATTGGTGATAGAAAAGATAGCAAGTAATGGAAATTTATTAAGAAAGTGAAAGCAAATGAAAGCGTCACCACAAAGCTGATAATAAACATATCAATTGTAATATTACTATTGTTTTTTCCAACAGATCCATTCAGCTTCAAATATTACCAATTCTACTGTATTTATATATTTAACATTTAATGTATAATCAATGAAATTTTTAACTAGCCTTTGAAAGTCTCAAAACATTTTCTCTTGTTATATACAAGTTAAATATTTAAATACTTTGTCATAACGGCAGATATTAAAAGAGCCTCAGAGGTTTATGGTCTTTTCTGCACAATTTGTCAAGACCAGGAGATGCGTGGTCCTCATGTAAAAAAATAAAGATTGAGAAATTTTCCCTTAGTCCTGAAACTGTTGAGTCATAATAAGCAGACTAAATCTACAAGAAGCGTATTTTATTCTACGATGGGAGCTGAATAATTTTTTTCACACACATTCTTTACATCAGGTGAGCTGAAATTCTTTATATTACACTCACCTGTAGTTTTTGAGCAAAATCCATAGCACTCACAATTAAATATGTTATATTTATGTATATTCTAAATCTTAACTTTTTCAATAAAGTTTTTATAAAATTAAATTATTTGTAAATTATGAAGCAACCATAGTAAATAAATAGTGATTTCGTGTTTTTTTCTCATTAACAGCAAAAAAAGCTTTTATAACATTGAATACTTACTTTTTAATAAAAGTTATGTACTTTTATTTTTGCTCTAAAGTTAAACTCAGAACAACTATAATTACAAATACTCAAAAATTATACCAACAAATTACAAATTATTATACTTGGTCCTTCCTTTTAAATTTATATAATTAACATACAATTTTGTATAACACAAAAACTTAATTTTCCAAATTAAATAATTTTCCCTACTGACATTATTTCACAAAAGAATAATTCTTTATTATTGATTGTATTACAAATGTGAAATTAAACACAGATCAACTTACTTCATTCTAAAAACAGCAATCCGCATATTAATTGCAACAAAGATGGCACCTAAGAGACCTCCTACGGCACCCATCCCAATAAAAATGGGAAGTTCAAAAACTTCATAATTAGTGATGGAGTCATTGAGTTTTCCAAAGAATAACAAACCTGGGTGTGTCAGCTGACCTGCAACATCACAATAATACATCAGGCGTAAAAGTTTACAACTTCCAGAAGATATTTTAAATATTAAATTTAGATCTCAGAAATAAATGACAGTTAATACTTTGTTAGACAAAAAATGTATTTTGACTTAAAAGATAGATTTTAAATTTTTATTAATAGTGCATAGGTTTAAAACATGAATATGCATTTGGAGATATTAAATTATTATTTGATGATAATTATAAGAAGTATTATGATGCATTTTAAGCCCTTGTAAATATGTGAAAGGAGAAAAAATCTACTTGAATAATATATATAGATGAGATTTTTTGGACTAGGAGACTGACAGACTTACCTTGGTAAGAGTCCACTCTGTAGTCTTGAAATAGAAACACATAAAAGCACTTAACCAATGATATATTTCAACCACACAGTGGTCTTTGTCAATCAAAGAGAAAACACAGAAAGAAAGAAATATGAGAGAATGAAAAATAAAAAATAAAATAATTTTAAAAAAAAATTTTTAAGTATTAATTTTTTTTTTTTTAATTTCATTCTTTCATATTTCTTTTTGTGTTTTCTCTTTGATTGACAAAGACCACTGTGTGGTTGAAATATATCATTGGTTAAGTGATTTTATGTGTTTCTATTTCAAGACTACAGAGTGGACTCTTACCAAGGTAAGTCTGTCAGTCTCCTAGTCCAAAAAATCTAAATAATCTTTACCAACCAAAACTAACCTATATATATATATATATATATATATATATATATATATATATATATATATATATATGCTGATACGTATTCCTTCACGGATGGAAAAATATGATGAATTGTTACTATCTGGAGTACATCCGTTCATTCTGCAGTCCATAAATTCGCAGTTCCGACGTTTCGCTAGAATCTCATCCAGCATTGACGAGGTGAACCCAACAACAGTAGAAGAGCGGGATATATATATATATATATATAATATTATATATAAAACAGTAGTCAAATGTTGACGCATATCTTAACGATCCTCGAGGGACTTATGAAAAACTATTTTGAATGCCGGATGGTTTGGTTTGCTTGGAAGGCCGGTATAATACGAGATCTGAAGCATCTGACGACGCCTTGAAAGAGCAGGTTCTTCACCCTCAATGAGAAGTCAGGAGATTGGGTTTGATCTAAAAGCACCAGTAGCAAGTGTAAGCCCAGAGTGATGTAGTGATTCGACGGGTTTCAGAGCTGTGGGTTGAGCAGACAAGTAAGTTATACAACCATGTTCTACACATGATAGAATCGAAGCATACAAGTTCTCTCCACTCCCCAATGAGTACCACTAAGAACTCTCAACATATCTAATATCTTGTTGCATCGAATTCTCAAGTCACACACCTGTAGGATCCAAGAAAATCTTTTATCAAATAAAAAATATCACATTGTCCGTGGTTTGAAGTCATATACCATCAAAATAAAGGATATTCTCCTGGTGTTACCTGAGACAACTGAAAGCTATACACTGGGTCTTCAAAGTGGAAAACTTGAAGCTGGTAGATTTTGTCATTCTTGCAATCTCTTGTTGACTATTTGAAGGGGCGTTTCCACTGTTGCTCTACTTATGAGCACCTACGTATATGCAAAATGTGTCTACAAACAGGGAACAGTGGAGCAGGGACAGTAAGCTTGAAGTGACACTGTTGGCAACAGCAAACACTGTCACACTCAGAATGCCACCCTGCAAAACCCCATTCTCTAGTTCGTAGCAATCAGAATATGTGCCTCCAAGTCGTACATGAAAAGACCTGCTACTCAAATAATTCTGTTTAAAGCAAGAATGTTACCTTGAGAATAACCTATATTTTAAAACGTCAAAAATTCCTCTTCTCTATGCCACATCATATGCTTTCTCAAGGTCAAAAGAAACTGCAACGAGTGTTTGTCACAAAAGAAAGGCATTCTGTATAGCTGATTCTAACAAAACCGATTGGTTAACCGATGAACATCCTGCTTGAAACCATAATGATCATTTGAAAGTAGTTCTAGATAACAGACAAGAAGTTGGTTGACCATCTTCTCCAGTAGTGTGCATAAACAGCTAGTTAGAGACATTGGTCTGTAACTACTGGGATTGGTTTTGTGTTTTCCTTGTTTCAAAAGAGGAATTATTGTCTCCAATAACTATGCATCGGAAAAACAATGCTCCTAGTATATAAGATTGTTTTGCCAACAATGGAAGATGTTTAATCATGAAGTATATCATCAGGCAATATCATCTAGGCCTGGAGATAAATCCTTCGTTAACTAGAAAGTTGATTGTAGTTTGTTGATGGGAAAGCAGATATTCAAAGAAGAATCTCCAGACAATCCAACACTGAAAGGTTTAGCATCTTGTTTACATTTGCAAACCTGGAACCAGTTATTGTATGGGGTAGAAAAAAAAATTTGGAGAACAATGATCCTGAAACATTAGCAATTTTCTTACTGGACAAACTTCCTTCAAGATGCCTGAATGAAATTAATGTCATCAGAATGGAAGTACCACAAACGAGTCTTAATTTCTTCCATACTGTAAAAATTGAGCTAAAATTGTCCATGCTTTTGCAGAAAGGATTTTATATCTTTCCAGATTTTTACTTGTCGGTTGTCTCTTGAACTTGTTTAAAACTCTTCAACACAAACAAAGGATTATAGTGCATTCATCATTCCACCACGCAAGAGGTAGTTGCCATAATCTGAATAGATGGTCAGCTTCGGAATGGATTTTTAAGCAGCATTCAAAATAGTTTTAATAATTTATCAACTATGCCATTAATAGATGTCAGGTAATTCATGTCCAGTAGTACATTGTAAGAGAAGTTATTCTACTTAGCTTTTTTAAGGATCCATCAAGGACATCGAACACAACAGGGTGAGGAGTCACACAAATGGGTATATGATCGCTACTATGCAGATCAAGTAAAACTGACCATCTCATTCTTGTAAGAACTTCTAACATTCAGCTAAAGCAGGACTGAATATTGAAAAGTAAACAGCTGTCCCTCTGCCTGTAGATGCTGCTAAATGTGTTGGTGAATTGTCATTTAGCAAGTATGAATCCAGTTATAATCTAAAATTCTAAACCAGATGAGTTGCATACTTGTGAACACCATGAAATGTGGTAGGCGTTGAAATCGCCCACCAATAAAAACAGAATCGGTAACTGGTTTATAAGATCTACTAGTTCTCTCTGTAGCAGGTTGTCACTTGGTTGAAAGTAGACAAGACAGAGAGTAAGCTTGTATGGAACAGCTGTTTGTATGGCTACTGATTGTAAGTTTAGAGAAACAGCATCGATAGTTATGGGCTAGAATGGCTATGCCACCTCTAGCTCGATGTTCTGTAATGATGTCACAGCTAAACACTGAATACTTTAAGCTAAAGTGTTAAGGCATTCTTTTAATCCCAAAAGGCAAAAAATCACTATGCAATTCTTTTTTGCCACTGATGAATAATATATTTGTATATTTTTCTGTGTATTTTGTACTGTATGATATTGTATCTTACCACTGTTTATTTTACTGTACATTAGTGGTCATTCCTAAATTACGTAACGCTAAAATGGATGAGTTTTAGCTGTCAATTTCGATAATCCAACACTATCTATCACAATATAGTCCCAGATTATCAAGATCGTACTGTATTTAGAAAACAAATTACAGATCTAGCCTCACAAATAGTGAATTTGTTTAATTAAATTTGTTTTTATAAATAAACAATTAGCAACAAAAACAATTAGCCAACCAGAATCAACTACTTCAGAGAAAGACGTTAATAACTTCACAAGAATGAATCTGTAATTGCAATGCTACAATTGCAGAAAGTATGAAATTACTTTCTGGACATTTAACGTAAGCCATACCAAAATGTTTAATATGAAACTGCCAGGGAGAATTGTAAAATATGAAAAATTATCAATAACTAAATTAATTAGTTTATTAGTATTTTATTTAAAGAATTTAACTTACCGGGGTGGCCTTCAAAAGCACTGAGAGACAAATTTAATGTAAATGTAGCAACCATAGAAGACAAAAAAATTTTCCAGATTAATGATAGGCTCCAGAAGCTAGTACCTTCTTCAAGACTGAGAAGCACACCACCTGTAAAAAAAAATTAATGCATACAGTCTTAGAGAGTATTTCAGAATTTGTAATAAATTAATACCACTTGTGTGATCAGTAATATCACTAATGTGTCTCAGTTAGGCAGATAACTTGAAATAGAACTCTTTTTGAAGTCAATTACATTTTCTAACCATAGTACTTTTATTTACAAGCCTTTGTATTCTCTTAATACCATTACCATAAACTTTTAATATACTTCTTACTTTTATAAGTGTGTTTCCTACTGTAGCAAACTCTCGCCATTACTTACTAACTAAATAGCAACTATTCAATCATCTTTAGTTCTTTCTTGAAGAAGAACTGTACACTTTAAATACCTATACTCCTCTGTCAATTCAAGAGGCAGAAGCACAAGAGTGCTTAATCTTACTATCCTCTTAATACTCACCTCAGGCGATTTAAGCTTCTAATTGAATTTGCTTTTTATTTTTAGTTACACTCTTTTGTTTTCTCTGCCATGAAAAACTACAATATCATATGGGGTTTTATTATATATCTATCATCTGTTTGAAAAATCATTTCGAAATTATTAAATCACAATTTACCTGCGTTTAAAAACTGGGATATTACTTATATATTTATTTAGTATTGTTACAAAATGTAACTAGATATTTTTTAAATATTAATTTCAACTATATAATGTTTAATATAGTACAATATCGTTTAAAACTTCATGTATTCATATTTAAATTCAATAATATACTATGTTATTACTTAATATGGTTCTTCTGCATTAATTGTAAAATTAGGATGATAAAATTCCAATAATATAATCATTCTTCTAGTATATATAATTCCAAATCTTAATTTACAGTTTTTTTTCATTGGTAAACTGAAGAGCTTTAAAATCAATTTTAATTAAATTGATTCTTATTTCTTTCCCATATAATTGAGCCACATTGATTTAGAAAGTTTAGAAAAACTCCAATTTTTACAACATGAATAATTTAAAAATTTTTAGTACAACCTGTCTAATTCATCATGTTCTGGACTAAGGAATAACGAATTCATGAAAAAGACAAATTATGGAAGTAGTGAAATTAAGATTTAATTGTGGGTGTATATATGTGTATGGTATTTGCGACCAGACTTTTTGTTAACTAAAGGTTGTTAAATCGTTAACTTACACTTGGAGGAAACGTTTTCCTGTTACGACTTCTTAAGCCTCGTATTTTTGCCACTAGGAATACTGCAGTTGTGCTTACTTGGTACCATTATTTTGAAAGTTATAAGTGATGTGATCGAAGAGTATGTGTGATCTGTTCCGTGTTTGTTCATTTAAGATGTAATTTTTATGTGTGTTGCTATGTGTATATATTTCATACTGTTCTAGTGTGTTTAATTTATGCCCTTTGTTGCATGTGTGGAAGATGCTCATGTTATTTTCCATACTTTTGCATGAGTGTTTAGTGTCCATGAGGTGATTTGCGAAGGTGGATTCAATAGTAGTGTGCAGTGCGCTTTTGTGTTCTTTATAACTTTCGGCAAAAGATCTGCCTGTTTGTCCAATATAGAACTTATTGCAGTTGTTGCATTTTAGTTTGTATACTCCTGGGTTATTGTATGAGTTGGTATTGTTATTAATGCTATGTCTGATAGCCGTTTGGCTTTTATTTGTTATTCTGTAAGCTACATTGTATCCTGCTTTTTTGAATTGGTGTGCTATTTTATTTATGAGTTTGTTTATGTATGTGAGGGTGGTGAATTTGTTTGTGTTCGTGTTTTTGTTGTTGTGTTGTTGTTACTGTTCTTGTTGAGTATTTATCTGTGTAGTTTGTCTATTAAATAATTGTCATATCCATTTTTGAGAGCTAAATATTTGATTGTGTTTAGTTCCTCTGTGTTTAATCTATGTAGTAAATGTTTGAATGTTGCGTGTTTATGTTGTATTGGGTGGTTTGATGAATTGTGTATCAGTGTGTCTGTCATGGTTGACTTGAGGTATATGTTGAATTCATGTTTGTTTTGATTTTTTGTTATGGTGATGTCTAAATTCAATGTTTTGTTGTTTTCAAACTCTGCAGAGAACTGGATATTTTTGTGTAATTTGTTTATATGTGTTTGGAGTTGTTGGCACTGTCTTATGTTTTCTCGGTATAGTATTATAGTGTCATCTACATATCTGTGCCAATATATTATCTTATGTGCGTGTTTGTTGTTATTTATGATTTTGTTCTGTTCTATGTGTTGTAGGAATACTTCTGCGATAATGCTCAAAATCCGTGAACCCATTGGTAGGCCTTGTTTCTCTGTGTAATATTTGTTGTGAGAGAAGTAGTTATGTTGTGTAAATGATGTTCAAAATGTGTATGATTTTTTCTGGATTGTTGTTAAATCTTAGATTGCCTTGTAATATGTTTAGTGTTTCTGTGACTGGGATATTGGTATATGGGTTTGTCATATCAAATGATACCAGGGTTGAGTTATGAGGGATTTCAATGTTTTTTTATTTTGTTTACTAGATCTATTGTGTTCTTTATATTTGTGTGTGTGTGTCTAGTTTTATGTACTTTCTAATAGTTCTATCCAAATGGTGTGCTAGTTTGTATGAGGGTGATTTTTGGCTGTTGATTATCGGTCTTATTGGTGTTTCTTGTTTATGTAGTTTAGGTGCTTGTAAAGTAGGTGTCGTAGTTCTTATTGCTTTATGGTATTCTTTCTGTGTTTTAGATATTACGTGTTTAGTTGAATTAATTATGTGTTTAATTGTGCTGTGATATTTGTTTGTTGGGTCCTTATTTGTTTCTGAGATGTTGTTTACCGTAATGAATATATAGGTATATACATAAGCTTTAGGCTCTCTATATACATAGATATGTGTGTGTAAATAGGTAAGTAAAGTTATTAATATTTCACTTACATGATTTACGTCGGCCAAAAAAATTACAGAAGTCATGAAATTAACATGCAATTTTGGGTAAACATGGTTCATAAATAAGTAAATAGGTATGTAATTAAATAATGTTGTTCAGTAAAACCTCTCATATCTGGGCCCTCCGATATCCGGACGTAATATGAAAATAAAGTAAGCGTCTTTATTCCGCAATTCGCCTTGCTGTCGGGGCAGTTCTCTGGCTGTTTTTTCCTAACTCAGCAAGTGTATTCAGTCCCCACATTGTTCAGTTTACATATATTCTACAGTATTTTGTGTAATCAGGTATTAAATAGTTATTTTACTTAGAATTTGTAATCTACACTATACAGTATTGCAGTAATGTGGAAAAACTCTGTTTTCTATAATGCCGTAGTTTACTATCTGTTATAATCGTGAGAATGGATCCGGGAAGAAGTGTTTCCGATTGCCTTAAAGAGTTAACTTGCTAAATGTCGCTTTATGGATTGCTACAGCACGCGATGCAATCAGGCTGATAACACTAGTTTATTCATGACAAAACTATTGGATCATAAAATAAACAATGAGGGGATTGAAAAAATATTAGAAGCGTTAAACCTTGTTAGTGAAACAAATGGAGAAATTGTCGATCTTCTCCGAAACATTCCTGGTTGTAAGGACATGAACAGTGTTAGCATGAATGAATGGGTGAAAGAGGATGAAGTTCATGAGTTTGCTACTAGTGGTATTATAGATTTAGTGAGCCCACAGTCAGCGCCTGCTAATAATGACGAAAGAAAACAAACCCTGATGCATAGTAAAGCTTTCCAGGCATTTGAATCAAAGGTTCAACAAAACAAGCGAACCGCCATTGCATCTTTTTTACCAAAACTGATAATTATTGTACATATGCAAGTACAGTACAGTATTAAGGAACTGTACATGCAGGTATGTAACTAAATTGAACGTTCAGTTCTATATTGCTATAAAAATATAATTACAATCTTCAGTAAGTGTAACTTATTTACTTAAAACAATCATACATCTACTTTCAATTGAAATGGTTGTGATTATGTAGTACAAACATATATCATTACATAACCCCTCCCTTATCCGGATATTTTGTTATCCAGATCGGATTGACGCCACATTGATCCGGATATGAGAGGTTTTACTGTACTTACATGATTTGTCAGCCGAAAAACTTAAAAACACTATCACACAACACTATAAAAACACTAGTAGTCTGCAGTAAAGTTCATAATTACAAATACAGTATATTACTCTATTTTCATAAAAGACATTAAAAAACATATTACAGTACCTTTAAAGAACAATAACACTACCAAGAAAAATACAATATAATGAATCTATCTACATTTTAGTTTTTTAAAGAAGCTGTCATTTTCATTGCACTACAGAATTTTTTTTTAAATTTCAAGATGCCGAATTTTTTTTAATGTCAATTTAGTCAGTTCTGCTTGTTTTTGTCTCTCAGACCACCCAATGCATTTCATCTACTACTATTGTTAGCATTTCATGTACTACCCAATAAGTCACTATATTTTCTGGGTAAATGGGTTGAGATTTTCTAAATAATCGAATGACCCATGTCTGGTATCGGCCTAATTTGATGGCGGCTATAATATGTGACAAAGTAGAGGATGTTTGTTATTACTGTGTCGAATTACAGAAGGTGACAAATTACTAGAGAGGTTATACTGTATTTGTTGGAAAAATTTTTTCACAAAAAAATGAATAACTAGATTTCTTTAAGGGAAGAATAAAGAACCTTTTAACTAGAGTAAAAAATATTTACTATACAAAGATTACTCACCAACAGGAGCACCAAAAGCAGCTGCAACGCCTGCTGCTGAGCCTCCTGCAACAAAATCTCTTTTTTCATGATCTTCTCTGAAGTAATGAAAGACTGAATTGGCACAGTCACAACCAGGAAGTCTAAATGTAGCAAGAGAACCGCCGACAATAGCTCCTGTGTGAATCATAGGCCCTTCCTGAAATATATGTTATCTGAATAGGTCTGGCCCTTAAATGAATAAAGGTTTACCAAGTAATTTTCTTTGTTCGGGACTTAATTAACATTCACAAATTTAAATACAAAAATAATCAAGTTCAATTAGAAATTGAATTTTTAGTGTTACGTTGTATAAGTTTGAAAGAAATATGTTTACCTTTCCTCCAGCTAGCCCAGCGACACAAGTTGATATTGTGCTCAATACTCGTGTAACCATTACTCTGAATTCAACGACATGAGGCATTTTGACACCATTCAAATAGGCTATGACTGCAGGTACGCCACTCCCTGATGCTGCAGGCTAAATTTCCATAAAATTTAAGAAGTTAAAATTACAGATAAACTTGAAGTAATGATTACCATAAAGAAAAACATTTATCGAAATGAGGACGTATCTTGATTATATTTCAATCGATCAGGAACATACTGAGCAGGTTAATCGAAATATATTATAAATATAAACAAAATGTCATGGACAGTCTTTGTAAGCTGGTGCATGCAGGATATTCTAATATAGTAACTTTGAATTGATGTTGAATTTTTGACATTTGGTTTTCTTTTATTATTTAATGTCAGTGATTTTTGTAATTTGTGTTTGCTGTTTAAATATGTGAATTTATGTGCTGTTTGATAGATCATATTATAAATCTTTAGCTCTAAAACTATTTACTGAAGGTTTGATCAAATTAATATAATTCTTGATTTTAAATTCCATTTTTAGGCAAGGCGTCAGCTGAGACGCAAGCGGCGCAGCGCACGCAACGCATCACATGGCAGAAAACTGTGCCGCCATATTTCCTAACGGATCTGCGTGAGCTGAGGCGCATGCAACTTTGTGTCTGGCACATGCGTGGGCCAGTAGGTCACAGTTTGCAGCACTAACACAGATTTTACAACACAAGCACGCAACTAGGGATCCAAGATGTCGTTGAATGACAGTTTGATTCAGTTGGTAATTGACAAATACTCAACAGTAGCTCATATATTGTACTTAACTCTCATATTTTTAAAATCTCTAATGCCACACGTTTCAACATACAGTAAACTCCCGGTTATCCGTGGGCAGTTTAACCGGTTTGCGGATTATTCGGGGTCTGCCATTGTTTTACATAAATCCAGTTTTTATTCCAATCAGATTCATGTGTTTAAATTTCCAAAGGGTGAATTACGATGTAAATACATATAAGGCTTAATAGAAGTTAAGATGAAGGGAATAGATATGTAAATATATACGTACTTATAATTACATTGAAAGGTAAGCATCCCGATGCGGGCCAGCGAAATAAAAGGGGCGAGCAGACTACTGTATATAAGAGACAATGACAAAATGCTTGGACGCCCGAAAACCTAATGCGTATCATAAGATTGTAAACAAATGTCAGCTAATCTCGGCTATAAATAGTCTAGGACGTGACATATGCATTATCCATGTCTGTCATATACATTATCGATCTTTATGGCTTTGTGACACTAGTGAACACTGTGCGACAAAATGGTTAGATCTCACATTAAAGCTAAAATCAATGCTCACAAAAAAAACAAATGAAAGTGACAGATTTTTTTGTATTATTTGTAAAGGAAATTAATTATGTACATACATACTTACTTTTGACATATACTTATGTACGTATTGTAAATAGTTGGACATATATATGTACATGTTATAATACATCGACATTTTAAATTAATTTCTGTATTTAATTTGTCCTCTGAAGATTATTTGTGAATTGCATTAACCGGGGTCATTGTTTGTGTAGCTTATGGTATAATAATCGATTATCGATCGTTTTGCGTATTCTTTGTTCATAGTGGATTATCCGGGGAATTCGTTATCCGGCGTTGCCGGGCCACCCTATTCCACGGATAATCGGGAGTTTACTATATATGGTCGATATAGGTTGATATATAGTCAGTAATAGAAAACACTGAACCATAGTTTACATATTATACTTAGCTCTTATATTCTTAAAATATCTAATAAGTCTGTGCGAGTTACATGTGCTATAAGATGTGAATCATGAAGGTTATAGCAAAAAAACGTATAAGGACTCTTTGTGGGCCAACATAGCCATGTGTATGTTTCGTTTTCTCATATATTCACTCCGCCACAGAACCAATTCCTCAATTTCCATATCGGATTCAAATGAGTTAGTATATGATTTCCAAGACATAAATGGCATGCGTGTGCCGTGTGCTGTGTCTCAGCATGGGCTGGTAAAAGATTCGTGTGTTGCGCTGCAAAACATGGCTTGTGTGTGCTGCGCCGCTTTGCGTCTCAGCTTACCCCCTGGCTTAGAATCATTTAAGTGCTATGAAAGTTAAGCCTAAAGCTATATCATCACAAACATTCAGTGGTTAATAAGATACATGCTGAGATGTACTGGCAGCAGACTTGTTGGCTGTGAAGTGACAAACATTAGTAACATCTCCTATACTAAACACTGTTGCTAGCCATATCACACAAATTCATGGTATTAAGCAAGCTTATAGAACCCATCATTCTACAACCTTATTTTATTTACACTGGCTCATTAACAAAGTTATATTTATACTATCACAAAAAAAATCACCAGTCACACAATTCTAGTCAAATCAATATGTCTTGTATATTCTATGCATTTATAATCGATTTCAATCTAGTTTATTTTATTTCGTACTAATAAATAATGTCCTACAAACTATAAATTTTTCAAGATAAAATCAATTATTGAACTCAAAAAAACAATATAACAAGCAGGGTGTCTAGTAAAATAGCTTGAAGAAATTCCCTGAGTTTTCCCTGACTTTTCCAGGGTGTCTAGTAAAATAGCTTGAAGAAATTCCCTGAGTTTTCCCTGACTTTTCCTCTTTTAGATGTCTATAGAAAGCCCAGTTTACATTGGGCCCATCCATTGATATCTGAAGGATCTTGGATAAATCCAGACTTTGAAGAACGAATTGAGTAACTCTTTTGTCTATGTGTCTGTAAGGAACACAGAGCCAAAATATCGAGCTTTCACTTCATCCGTCTCTGCATCCCAATACCTAACACTCAAATCCATTTGGGCTCTTTGTGATATTTTGTTTAAACTTTCATCAAAGCCAATTACATAGTTAGAATTTGAATTTAATCATGTCAGTAACAGGTCTTTAATATAATTTGATAAACCGAATACAACACTATAGGAAATTTTATCTTTCCCCAATCTCATGTTCTGTACAATGGTGCTATCAGGGAACATCCTTAGAAAGAGGCACACACTACCTTCTGCATTGCGTAAAGAAGTGTTGCATTACTAAAATCACGCACCATATAATCTCTGCTTCAGTCACTTCATCTTTTAGTTTATATTTATCCTAAGGAAGGAGGGGAGGTAATGACGACATATGCATGACGCGCTTGCCCGCTACTGCAATGAAAACTGGAACCTTCCATGTTGAAATAAACAGTGTACAAATAATCACCGTCAAATAAAACACATACTACCACGAGTCTAGACAAATAGCTGGCTACGAATGTTTAAACAAGGGTTCTGTGTGGTCAGAAACAGACTGAGTTATCTGTTATCCCCACCTGTCCATATGATAACAGAACCACTGCGCACCCCAAGGCCACGGTCCAGGCTAAAACCTCCCAGCTGTACCAACTCGACACGTTTAATATTTATTGACATAAGTCCTGAAGTTATAGCATTGGGCTTATCAAATAAATAATGGGCATCTAAATAAAGAAGTGTTATTTCCTGACTGCCCTGGCCCTAAACCAGCCCGCTGGCTTACAATAACAAATATTCGAGAGCAATAGCCACTAGTTTTGTTTCTAATCAAAATAAATATTTTCCCGATTTTTTAAAATTTTCCCTGACTTTTCCAGAATCTTAAAATTCCCTGACTTTTCCAGGTTTTCCCGGTTTTCCCTGTCACTAGACACCCTGACAAGCTTAATAAATATTATAACAAGCTTAACAAATATATGCAAGCTTATATACCGAAATCTATTTACACTTTAGTTTTTTAAAAAGTCTGTCATTTTCATTATACTAAAGGATTCTTTTTTTTTAATTGCAAGATACCGAATTTTTCTTAATAATATCAATTTTGTCAGTTCTGCTTGTTTTTGTATCTCATACCGCCTAATGCATTTTGTTAGCATTTCATCTACTTCCCTATAAGTCACTTTATTTTCTGGGCAAATGGGTTACAGAAAAATAAATCAGTTTAGTTTTATTTCCTACTAATAAATAATGTCCCAAAAGCTGTAAATTTTAAAGCTAAAGATATAATCAATTATTGAACTCAACAAAATAATATAACAAGCTTGCGTACAGATAACAAAATAATCAAGTTACTTGTGATCCCTATGGTAACAAACAAAAACTGATTCATGGGAGTCAATTGTTTTAATAATATTCAAAGTATTCTAATTTTGGTTCTAAAAGAGTACAATTAACCACTTTGCAAACTAGATCAGAAATAAATACTTGGAGATTTAAAATATTGAAGCGCAACTTCATAAGTATTTAACACTAAACACTTTTAAATGTTTATAGACTTGCCTATAGTAGCACTTACTTATGTTTGTTGAGTACGGCCGTTTCGGGAGATGTGTCCCATTGTTTATGGGTCCTCAAGGTTTATGTAGGTTAGGGTGGGGGTGGGATATTATGGTGGTGTGGGTGTATTTTGTGAGTATTGGGAGTTATGATGTCAAAACGTGCATGCGAGTTGTAATGTAATTGTGTATTGAGTATGTGTGTAGGGTGTAGTTTGAAGTGTCTGTATATTTCGTATTGTTCGGTTGTGTAGCGTTTGTTATTTCTGTGTTGCTTATGAAGAATTTGTAGGTTAGACGTTATGTCTATGTAGTCATGTTTTGTGGAGTTGAGATGATCGGCAAAGTTTGATTGGTAGTTATTGTTTTTTAGTGCTTTTATATGTTCTTGGTATATGACTACATAGACATAACATCTAACCTACAAATTCTTCATGAGAAAATCTCATACTAGTACAGTAATATAATACACGTGCAAACAGTATAGTCCTGATTCTGATTATTCAATAATCGGTATAATGTTAATACGAAATTCCGCCCAATCAAGATCTCTGCCAAAATCAAATAAAATCACAAATTTACAGACAAAACTTAATGAGATACTGCATTACAAAATTTCAATCAAAGCTATTATTTTCCTCAGTTCTTTATCTGATATTAGACTGACATTACCAAGGTTAAAGTAACTATAGCTCAACAAACATTAAAATACACCCAGTAATAACGAATGATTTTTTTCTCAAAATAATAAATTTGTTTCTCATAATTAATTTACATTTGTTTAATTTTGTATATATGAAACTCACCTCTATATATACTACCAGTACTGATGCTACTAAGACTGGAAGTATTACAAACATTAACCAAATTGAATATGTTAAATAAATGCACTCCTCTTCCACACACTTGTCCATGTCTGAAAATCTGATTAGGAAAATATTGCATTATTAAAATAACTATAACTATAATAAAATAACTATAATATACCAAGATAAACAAAACTCTCTGTACCTATCACCAAAACTAACTTCCTGGTAATTTTAGATGATTAACTTATCTTAAGCACCAGGCATCTTTGCTAAGGTTTTCAGGCATATGGTTTCTTTAGAACATTAGCTAATATTTTGTAGAACAATGGACTGAAGATATATTAGGAGGCTTTTTTTCAAATTATATATATATATATATATATATATATATATATATATGAAGTTAATATATTACTATTGTAAGTAATTTTATCCACCATTAAGTGCAATGATTTTACCTTGAGTGATGGTGAAACCGTCATTACCGCCATTGCACTTAATGGTGGATAAAATTACTTACAATAGTAATATATTAACTTCATAAAGTCAGTGCAACGGAAAAACAATGGATAACGTAAAATATCAAGAATATATATATATATACACTAATATATAAAAATCTAATGGTGTCTGTCTGTGTGTGTGTGTGTGTGTGTGTGTGTTTTACTCAATCACGTAAAAATTACTTTACACATTGAGCTGCCATTTTACATAGACATTCATAGGGTCCCTGGTTAACACATACGATTATTTTTATTTAGAAATTCTGTCAAGGCATCGCCCCACAGGCCTTGAAAACCCCCTTAACACTCAATTTTCTATACATCATTTAATACTTAACTTGACAATCACCTGTAACAATCACTTTTAAACACATTTAAACAGCTGATAGTAACTGTTGTGACTGTTTGTTATTCATCTTTTGAGGTTAGTTATAAGTTACTATACAAATGTGTTACATTGTTTTTTCCTTCCCTTGTTTTCAAGACAATATTCAGTAAGTTTATAGTTGGATATATTTATAGGGAACTAATCTATACTATTATATAAAAACCTAATGGTGTCTGTGTGTGTATTACTCAATCCCGTAAAAATACAGGACCCATTAAGATGAAATTTATTTCCAGTTCCCATGTGTTCGATTTTAGCGTAAAAATTATACAGTACGACGACGAAGTCATCAGAGATACGAAAAACATTATGAAAACTCTCGCTCATGCATTAAAAGTTTACAATTTTGGAAAAATATAATTCCCCCAAACGTGGTGCTAATAGTACTAGTAAAAATGTACATTGGCCACGCCTATAAAATGAGTCAGAAACATGTCCTGAAGCCATATTTACAATTATTGTTTGTTACTGCCACGGACGATTAATTTTATATATCTATGAAGTATCCAGTCAGGAGAGATTTGGTTGTAATTTTATAAATTTAACCAAATGTACACATGTAAGGCTAGAATAGAGAATACATGACGAAGTATTACTCCTATTTAATTAGGTAATGTTGTATAAAATTACAACCAAATATCCTGACTGGACACTTTACAGGTATATTTTAATATAGGTAAATAGTATTCTATAAAATTTCAACCAAATCTATTGTTAAGTTGTACTGCAGCAATCTTAGCAAAAAAAAAAAAAATTTTTTTTTTATTCCCAAATAGCCCTATCTCTTTTCCCCTGACAGACTTATATAAACTATAATCACTCATATGCTCATGGAAACAATATATATATATATATATCTTTAATCTGTGCATCTGTGACATCTGATTTCTACTCTACACAATCTGTGATTACAATTATTTTATTTCATTCTCTCATATTTCTTTTTGTGTTTTCTCTTCGATTGACAAAGACCACTGTGTGGTTGAAATATATCATTGTTTAAGTGCTTTTATGTGTTTCTATTTCAAGACTACAGAGTGGACTCTTACCAAGGTAAGTCTGTCAGTCTCCTAGTCCAAAAAAATCTAAATAATCTTTACCAACCAAAACTAACCTAAATATATATATATATATATATATATATATATATATATATATATATATATATATATATATATATACAGTCGAACCTCTGTATAACGAAATCGATTATCCAGAGAAAAAATTCGTTGTAGGAGGTATTCGTTATTGGGAGGTTGTGTTGTAAAGAATGCTCCCACCTCATCTTACGCATATCGCACTACCTGCGGTAATAAAAGGGATACAGTATAACATCGCGAGGGTAGTTAGTGTAATAGGCCAATGTTAATATAATGTTTTATAAAGTCTCAATTTATTTGAAATTCAAGTTGTTAAAAATGTTTTATTAATTTTTCTTCATTGTATTAGATATCCACATTCAATATTTGTCATAGGGTCTACTCTGTATAGGCTATTATGATAAGTTATCTAATGCTTATGAAAACTTACTGGTAAATAAGTACACTCACCAATTCATTTTCTGGAAGCATGACTTGAACGTAGTGGAATTTAATCGAAGCAAACTCAGTAGACCGTAATTTAGTAACTGTATTATTTATTAACCGTATTACATTTATTAACACTTTCAACACGGCGGCGATATTGGTTTATCTCATCAAACTACTGCCTGTTTTTCCTCAACTTCCAGCTCTGACGGCAGTGAAACGCCATGCGGGTTGCATAGCCTGTCGTAGCATTTAATTATCGATCCCGTTGTTTTCATCTCAATAATTTTATTTCAAACATATACTTTTTTATTGGTAACATCAGAACAGTGTATTAGACTCTAAAATATTGTTTTATTTATCGGGTCACAATTTAAAAAAAGAAATAATACAAATGATAAATTACTGTATGACAAATAAGAAAACACAATAAAAAAAGACAGAGAAAAAAGAAAATTTATATACAAAACTAAAGACCCTACTACTAAAATATATTACATACTAAAATAAGCACTCAACATTTCACTCAGAATGTTTGTTTCTTTTTGTGCCAAGTGTTTCGAAGATCGTAATGTAAACGGAGACAAAGATAATACATATGTCACGTCCGAGACTATTTATAGCCGAGATAAGCTGACATTGGTTTACTACAATCTTATGTTGACACAATAGGTTTTCGGGCGTCCAAGCATTTTGTCAATGACTCATATTTACAATAGTCTGTTCCCACCTCCAGTTGGTTTATTAACTCTAACAAGACAGTTATCATTTATTCTTGCGTTAGTTCAGAAAACTTGGTTAATTTTTATGATCGTCGTTTTTACCGGATATTCTGCCGCATTAAATGGTTCAAACTAAAAAAACATTAAAATATAAAAGTTAAACCAAATTAAATCTGTTCATAAAGCTTCCTGAATCATTGTTTCAGTTGAAGCATCAAAATTTAACTTGGGATGGTCGGATTTAAAAACAACTCAGGCACAATGTTCTCCAAACTCTTTTAAAGCACTGGCGTAAAAATCAAACCTTTATATAGATATCGACACTAGAGAAGTTTCAATTAGCCTGGGAGTAAGCATGCCGGTTTGCTTCCGTATCTAAGGAAATAAGCTGGGAGCGCATCTGTAAGGAAACCCAGAGCGTGCCGGAACGCTAGCCATGCTGAACGTATTAACTGAACCGAACTCTAACATGCAGTCAATTGCCGACATGTGTTTCGCCTATCATTCTTGGTTTTGTTGACCCTCCCGCTGAAAATAAACAATTTCCTGAAAATGCCATTGTAAGCTGCCTATACAACACTACATTTCTTCGGTTGAAATGGAAAAAACATTTGTTATTGAGAGGTCCGAAATTCGTTACATAAGCAGTATAACTTCTAAAATGTCATGGGACAAGATAAAAATTCGTTATATAGAGGATTTCGTTATCTGGAGGTTCGTTATATAGAGGTTCGACTGTATATATATATATATAGATTTTCCTTGGTAAGAGTCCACTCTGTAGTCTTGAAATAGAAACACATACAAGCACTTAAACAATGATATATTTCAACCACACAGTGGTCTTTGTCAATCGAAGAGAAAACACAAAAAGAAATATGAGAGAATGAAATAAAATAATTATAATCACAGATTGTGTAGAGTAGTAATCAGATGTCACAGATGCACAGATTAAAGATATATATATATTGTTTCCATGAACATATGATTGATTATAGTTTATATGTAATGGAAACACTCATATGTTCATGGAAACAATATATATATATATATATATATATATATATATATATATATATATATATATATATATATATATATATATGAAGTTAATATATTACTATGTAAGTAATTTTATCCACCATTAAGTGCAATAATTTTACCTTGAGTGATGAGGTACCTTTCGGTCAATTGACCATTGTCGAATCCATGTAAGTAATTTTATCCACCATTAAGTGCAATAATTTTACCTTGAGTGATGAGGTACCTTTCGGTCAATTGACCATTGTCGAATCGTGGATCGACAATGGTCAATTGACCGAAAGGTACCTCATCACTCAAGGTAAAATTATTGCACTTAATGGTGGATAAAATTACTTACATAGTAATATATTAACTTCATAAAGTCAGTGCAACGGAAAAACAATGGATAAAGTTAAATATCAAGAATATATATATATATATATATATATATATATATATATATATATATATATATATATATATATATCTTTAATCTGTGCATCTGTGACATCTGATTTCTACTCTACACAATCTGTGATTACAATTTTTTTATTTCATTCTCTCATATTTCTTTTTGTGTTTTCTCTTCGATTGACAAAGACTACTGTGTGGTTGAAATATATCATTGTTTAAGTGCTTTTATGTGTTTCTATTTCAAGACTACAGAGTGGACTCTTACCAAGGTAAGTCTGTCAGTCTCCTAGTCCAAAAAATCTAAATAATCTTTACCAACCAAATATATATATATATATGAAGTTATTATTATTACTTGTAAATAATTTTTTTCCATCACTAAGTGCAACGGAAGATATATATATGTATATATATATATATATATATATATATATATATATATATATATATATATATATATATATATATATATCTAAGTTCTAGTAGAGCTTAAAGCTTATTTAGGCATTTTTGGACTAGATAGGAGACTGACAGACTTACCTAATGGCAATAGTCCATAACTGCAATCTCTTGGAAATAAACACATATAAAAACTTAACACACTATTGAAATATTTCGATCAAAAATGATCTTCATCAATCAAAAAAAAAGAAAAACAAAAGACTGAAGTGAACCGCAGATGTGTATAAATATCCAAATGTCACAATTCACAGATTTATAGTTTATGATATAGTGCTATATGTGATTTGTGTAAATATTGATTATTTGAAACTAGATATTAATAGTCTGTCAGAAGGAAGGTACATGGAGTTGTTAAAATGATATAAGTTTGGGGGAATGTAAAAGGCGTTTTATCTGATGTTGAGGTTAGAAGGCTCCCTAGATTTGGTGTACCACTGTTATGATAACTCCCATCTTCTCAATTCTGAAGGACTGCAATCAGGAGGGAGGGCCTTAATTATTTTGGTGGTATAACAATCATTGAAAGATATGATGTTGTGACTAGCAGCGTGTTGAGCGGTTGGCCTGTCTATATTCATGGTTCCAACGTCATAGAATAATTAATATCAGGAGTACATCCGTTCAATTTGCAGTACACTAAATCGCAGTTCCAACATTTCGCTAGGATTTCACTTAGCACTAACAAGGAGAACACAAGATCAGTTGAAGAAAAAATGAAGAACGCAAACAACTCTGCTGCTATATATAGAGGGAAAAAATATCCTAGTGATCCTATTGGTCTTTGATATACAATATGAACTAAGCATATCATAGGAGATGTGGTGAGAAGCAGGTAAAAGATGAGGCAGGTGGAATAGGATTACTCAACTATTGAGAAGCAGGGGACAGACATAAACGAAGTAAGTGGTTTGAGAAAATATACCCGAACTTTAAAATAACTGGTGGAAATAAGAAACAAAACCGGCTTGGCAATAGCCTTTGCTCCCAGGCTGGATAGTGAAAAGATTTTTTCCACAAGCCTGAAGATATATTTAGTACAATTACAAAATGTTAACAAGAAGGGGTTGTTTCTTGTGTGTCTTCGTCCAGGCCAAATACATAATTCACATTCATTCCATGAAAATTATTAATAGCAACTGAATTTCCCTCATGTGGAGCTATGAGTGTTAACACACTCTATTTCAACATATCTGATGCTATAACCCTAGGAATATGTCTGAACTTTAAAATTAACAGTATATATTGTTTACTGTTATGAAAAAATATTGTACGTAATAATTTGTTTAAACTTCTCCAAACAAGGTTTTAAGTTTATATAGGATCTTTGTCCTGTATAAATTATTGATTATGTCATTGCGGTAACAACCACCAATGATACACAAATAATATTATTATTGTTTATCTATTCCTCTTTACAGTAGAAACATAATAATAACATTGAAACAAATTAATAATGTTGATTAAGGTCAATATTAATGTTGCTACTATAAACCCAAATACTAAGCAGAGAGTTTCTAAGCCACTTTATTAGATAAAAAACTACCACTGCCAATATATTAAGTTTCATTCTTTAAGCTAAATAAAGGATACATTTTTTCAAAGTCTTGTACTTCAGGTCTGCTAAATGTGAGATGCAAATATCTACAATTACTCCAATGGCAGCTGTAAAAAGTCCTATGAGGAAAAACAGAAACCATCTTGCAACATCTGTTTGTATTACATATGGATACCCTCTTGTCCTTTCTTCATCAACAAGGAGTTTGTTTTCACATGTGTCATAATCAAGGCTCTAAAAGTCATATCAAATTATTAATAAAAAGTCATCCATTAAAATAAAAAATTAATAATAAATAAAATTTCTTATCTGATACAAATAAAAGTTTACTTTAACATCAATCATATAAATGATACTACATTATATTACCAATATTTAGCATAAATTTATTATAACAATAAACAAAATTATGAAAATTCAACATGACCTTACCATAGGTCCACAGCATGCTTCCATTTTGAACTGGGTGAGGTTCAAACAGTTCAAAACAATTAATTTTTATCAACATTTTATGCAGAAACACATCTATATTTGATTTTTACCAAATCCATATATTAAAACACAAAAAACACTAAAACCAAGATTTTTTGCAACATACATTTTTACTTTTACTCATAAAAGTGTAATATTCAAGGCTTTTAGTGAATTCGCTATTTTATTTTATTTTGTTTAAGTCACTATTTATAGTTTTTAGTGTCAAGCACAGGGGCTAAATTAGGTGTTTTAATTGAATATGATTTCACTCCAGATATTAAACATTAAATAGACAAATTTAGTCCACAAATACTTTAAATCTGTGCATACTTTGTATGCTCAGACCAGAGATTCTAAACTGGTGGTACGCGAGAAAATTTCAGGTGTTACGCCTAACGTGGCCTCGTCCGTCCATCAAGGAGCCTACTACCCTTCTTCTTTCGAGTTTCACCTTTCACGCTCAGCGATCGCCAGTTTAAATCCAGTAGTATGAGGGAACATCAACGAGAACAGTAGTGATTCGGCAGATAGATATAACATTTTCATCTAGTGTTAAGCATTACAAACTGTTGTGTGATTTTTGTTTGTTTCCGTAACAAATTAAGGGGGTCTGGCGAAGCCAAAGACTTCAAAGGATAATGTTAAAAAAAGCTAAACCCAGGCCAATCGTAATTTCGATGAAAGCTACTTACAATATGATTTTATTGTTAAGTTCGTCACAGAAAACAGTGACAATTTCATTCTTCAGTGAATTGTTTTTTTCGAAATGCTCTGAGACCAAAGCATGAAGCCTCTGCTGATGCGTCACCAAAACACAAAGCACTCTGATTTGGTTGGTAAGCCAATTGCATTTTTTTAAAGGGAAATCTACTTCTTTCAAAAAGGAAATTAAATGTACAAAAAGTTTTGTAAATACTCATACTAACTTAGTAAAGGCTAGTTACAGCCTTGCTAACCTCAAACCTTGCTAATTATGATTGCAAAAGATGGAAATCGGTCCAAGCTGTGTTACGAGAAAAGGCAGCCAGAGGAATTTAAAAAAATACCACAGTCAAACAATACAGTGAAAAGCCGAATGGCCGATATGTATTCTATATTAAAGAACAAGTATTAAACACTACAGAAAAACTCATTTTCACACGATTGACGAGTATGTTCCAAAATGGACATTCCTTGATCAAAGTGTATTGGTTTATGCAGAGATAGAGCAAATGCTATGTTAGGAAAATTGACAGGACTAGCAGCAAAAATAAAGAAAGTTGCTTCTGAATGCTGAAGTACACATTGTGTAACCCACTGGGAAGTATTAGCTGCTAAAAGCATGGTGGAAAATCCTACCTCTGTTTTATCAAATGCTGTGAAAATATTCAACTTCATAAAGGTTAGGGCTCTTAATCAAGATTATTCTCCTTGCCACCCTGGGAAGATATGGATGGCAAGTTCAAATTTGGTTATCTTGTGGGAAAGTTTTCACCCGTCTCTTCGAACTGAGATCAAAAGGTTTAATACTTTTAAATGAAACAAAATAGTAACATGAAAAACTTGTTCCATGGTGAAGAAGGTTGTCAAGAAACGCATATCTAGCTGACATTTTTTATAGACTTTACACACTGAACATACGTCTTCAGGGAGCAAATACAACCGACTTCACAGCCAATGACAAAATAAACTCTTTCACGTAAAGTCGTTCCTTTCATATTTACAAATAAAGGAGAAGAATGTCTCAGCATTTAGTACACTGTCACTATTTTGGAAGGAACTGATATAACTCCAAAGCCAGATGTGTTTGTTGATATAATTCTGTACCTGGAAGCTCTTTAAGAAAGTTTTAATAAATATTTCTTCAAAGATTATTCCAAAATTGACTGGATCAGAAGTACTTTTCCAAGAAGCTTGCCAAATGAGTTGAAACTGCAGAACAAATTAATCAATCTAACAGAAGAGAGTTCCATGGTAGATGTTTTTAAAGAGGAATAATGAATAGACTTCTGGATAAGGTGTAAATCCGAGTATCCAATACTGGTCTTACAAATTTACACAATGTATGTTTTTTTAATTACACTTTAATACGTTATAATAATCTTAATACGAGGTCTGTTAAAAAAATACACGGACTGTTTGAATTACGCGGCTAAAGTTAGTTTCAGGAGAATTCGCTTGGTGTCGCTAGGTTCATATAAATCAGCTGATTAAAACACGGTATTTCAGTCGCAAATATCTTCATTTGTTGATGAGTTAGTTTAGTAAAGAGTGTTTTTTTCGTTTGTCGGATTTTAAAATGGACAGCCTGAAGGAGCAACGAATTGCTGTGAAATTTTGTGTAAAACTAGGGATATCTGCAACAGAAACATTTGCCATGCTTAACACAGCCTACGGCGATGTTGCCATGAAGCGTACTGCATGTTTCAAGTATCATGAACGTTTAAAGGGTGGCCGACAGTCGATTGATGACGATGAGCATCCTGGACGTCCTTCAACGTCAACTGACGACCCACATGTTGACAAAATCAACACCCTGGTGCGCGAAAATCGACGTCTGACCATTAGGGAGCTTTCCAAAGAGTGTGGGATATCAGTTGGATCTTGTTTCGAGATTTTGACCGAAAAATTGAAGATGCGCCGCGTCGCTGCGAAATTTGTGTCACGCCTGATGACCCACGACCAAAAAGCCAATCGCGTCTAGGTTTGTCAAGAACTTTTTCAATGAGAACTTTTTGTCAAGAATTATAACCAGTCATTGAAATGACCGTCGTTATAACGACATTGAAATGAAGGTCCAATCATACCAATGGGTCAATCAAACGTCCTTAAGACACAAAAAAGCTCGCCAATTTCGGTCGAATGTCAAGGTGATGCTGACAGTTTTTTTTTTTTTATGCTAAGGGTGTTATTAACTACTAGTACCTCCCTGAAGGCTCTACAGTCAACCAGATTACCTACATTGAAGTACTGAAACGTCTGAGGGACGCCGTCCGACACAAAAGGCCAGAACTGTGGAGAAGTGATAACTGGTTTTTTCCATCACGACAACGCTCCAGCTCACTCAGCACTCAGAACTCGTGAGTTTTTGGCCAAACACTCAATCACTGTTCTTTCCCGCCCCTCCTACTCACCTGACCTTACTCCTTGTGACTTTTTCTTATTCCCAAAACTCAAAAAAACCCTCAAAGGAAGAAGATTTGAAACGATTTCGGAGATTAAGGCAAATGCAACGAAGGAGCTGAACGCCATCACAAAAGAAGCGTACCAGGACTGTTTTAACAAGTGGAAACATCGTTGGGATAAATGTGTGCATTGGGGAGGAGAGTACTTTGAAGGAGACCCAGACGTGTAACTTCCAAATAAAGTACATTTTTTTTATGACCTCAGTCCACGTATTTTTTTAACAGACCTCTATGTATTCAATTCAATAATAAAGGACGTTTTCAGATCAATAGAATTTTAACTGAATAATATATGAAATAAAGTAATACTATAGCTTGAAGTAACAGCTGTTATAAAAACTAACCTAATCAAGTATATAAAAACTGTTGTATATCTAAATAGTTCCATCTAAATTAATAATTCTTAAAATATAAGATTTCAATATAAATTACTGAATGCTGGGGTAGAAAAGCAGTACAATTTTTAAATTCTAAAAAAAATTCTATAAAACGTGATTATAGCGCTGCCTACTGAACCAATTTCTGAATCCAAACCATTCTTGAAAATACTTAATCACCCACACAAAATTTCATAAATATCGGTTCAGTTGTTTAGAAGTAGTTCAGTAACATACACATGGACAGAAGAAATATATATACTGTTTAAAGATAATGAAACGAATTTCCTATGTAACACATATGGTGTATTGGATAGATATTTTATAATCAGTAAACCATTTTCAAATCAAACCGTGACTGATTTTAAAAAAGGATAAGCCTCTAAACACAGCTTTCCTTATAGATTATATCGCAGTGATACTATTTAAAAAATATGATTATATAACTTTTGACATGAGTTTTCTTGGGAATTAGTATTTATAATTATAATTTTAGGAATTGTATTTGTAAGTAGAATAATATGCATAAACACTGATTTACAGTATCAAATGTTTCCCAACACATTGAATATAGGGTTCTATATTATAATATAATTACTCTTTACCTAAAATTTTGAATAATCCAAACAATAACAAACCTAAAACATTATCTCTTCTAAATTTACTTAAACCTAACCTCATATTTTGATGAAATAAAACTCAATGATCCTGACTTGGCTCGCACTGTCCTTAGCCTTGATGATGATGAAGTGCTCGCCGACGAGGATGGATTCTGTAAAATTTAATTTAAGAGTTTAGTCAATTCAAATCAATATAAGAAATAGTACACGTATTTGGAGATTATGAAAACCTCTTACAAACTAACTACTTAACTTTCAGGTTCTACAAACCCTGAGTTAAAAACTAATAATTTAACTACAGTATATTTTATGTTATAGAAAGCATATATAAAAACTAGTTTACTTTTTTCAAATTTGTAAAAAAAAAATTTGCACAACATATATATTACAAATACAAAATAATAGACAAAATATTATATGTATGGAAATGGAATGTTGGAAAAGATACTGTAGAAGAAGAGCATCAAGGACAACAAACCTAACTCCAGTTGAACTTGGTTATAATAACCTCTGAAATACCATCATCTTGGTTGTAATGTCAATATTCTGTAGTACTGTCTTATAACCCCTTGGTGTTTTAAATACTTTCTGTGTATTATTCTGCTAATAAAAAATTCTGGAATACTTCTTGCATAATTTGTGGAGACGTGTCTCTTGGAGACATATGAACATAAGAGACACATCTTGCACGAGTACCTTTAGATCTTCTGTGTAACTCCTAACTCCATTGGTGTTCCATGTGTCACCGACTTGTTATTGCAGACATTTATCAATTTAGCAATGGATTTATCTGACACTCATTTCTCCTCTCTCTTTTACTTGGGACGTTCACAGACTTCGGGGATGGAATCTAAGGATGTTTCTGTTTTAGAAGTGGTGGCTTTCCCTTTTGCTCCTTCGATAATGGATCTTTTGGCAGCCGAAACAGTCAGTGCTGACTTGCTGGGTTGAATAGTCGATGTACTTCTCTCAACGTCTTTGTGTTATTCAACTTTGACGCGAGAGGATATTGCTAGTACACGTTCACTTTTGCGCTGAGATACAAAGTCATTGTGCAGATGTTTCTGTCAAAGATTTACTTTCTCCATCTAGAATCCCCTTTTTCGGTAGGAGAAGCATATCACATGATCTATTTGCAGGTTGTTTAGCGCTCAAATAAAAGCCAGTTGTGACAAACGACAGTAAGCAGAAAACTCGTTCTGCTAGAATATTTATTTTCTTCTTTAGGTCAGCACAGTTAATACAGAACGACTTGTTGTTTAGCAATAGCAGCGGCATAGGATCTACCATCAACCTTTAGCTGGGTAGATATTAAACACTTTAAAGTTTTTTTTAGCTTCTGCAAACGATATCCTCCGCTTAACCATAATGCTCAGGATTGTCTTCTCCTCCTTAAAGGCTGGACTATAGGAACGGGTACACCCTTGGATCACTTAAGATCATTTTCGATCCCAAGAACTCTGGTAGCCTATAGTTTTCCTCCTTAGCTCGACTGCATGGGCATCAGTCGAGTAATCGTAATACTGTGCAGCATGAACACTCTCTGACCAAGGTCCGTAGTGGCTGTCACACCAGCTACCGCGCCATTACTTCTTCGGCAGAGCAAGCTCACAGCAACCTCCCAAATCAGAGTTTGTCAAGCTCTGATCCTTTTACCACTCTCAACAAGCAACGGTTCTAACCAGTCAAATATCCCTAACAGAAGTTGTATGTGTTCAAATGTAAAAGATTGTGTTGTAAATGTTGTGTCTGTATAAAGTGTAATAGAGGGTGTAGTAGTGAATTGAGTGTTGTCAGTAGTGTATATGTTAAGACTGGGGTACTACAGGGACACTAAACCTCTCTTGGTAGTGTGGCTAGTCTGTACCACCCTGTGGGTGCCAAACCTAAGTTTCATGTTGGTTAGTTTAATGAGTGTTGGATGACCTGTAAGTATTGGAAGACTTATTGTACAGCTACATAGCTAAAGAAAGTTTACTATTAAAAACCAATTCTACTGTCTTCAGAATAAATAAAACAAAAACACAAATACACAAACAAATTCTGCAATATGATTACACAGGCCTATGTATATTAACGTTTAGGCCATTAATACTCTAAGTACTTTTTATATGTATACTCTAACTTTAAAATTTACATTCAAGTGCACGTACTACAGTATTTATGTACAGCTGTACTGGCAATACAAAATAATAGCAAGAAATAATTCTTAATACATAGCTTAACACGATGTTTTATAGTTGCGCATCAAAATAGCTGAAAAAATATTATTGATTATTTCCATTGAAAATGTGGTTGATGGACCCAATATGTCATCTAAAGTTGGCTAGGCATTCATTTTTGTCAGTTTTGGTGACGTGATTTCCGGTACTTTCAAGTACGTACTTCACCGGTGGTGCCGGTTCTCGTACCTCAGGTGATGGTTGTCAACTGCCTCACTGTTTTTGTTTCCCTCCCAATTGTTGCTGGATACCGACAAACCTTTTTTCTAGTCACAACACTTAGATATAGATATAGAAAAAGTACCACACAAAAATTTAAATACCTACAACCCTTCCTACCGCCATTTACAACTTTTCAACGATAAAAATAAGTTTACACACAATGTCAATAAGTAATTCATATATAAATAGTTCTAACACAGTGTTTATCACTTATTACACTTTGATATTACTTGCGATCAGACTTTTTGTTAACTATAAGTTGTTAAATTGTTAACTTACACTTGGAGGAAATGTTTTCATCTTACGACTTCTTCTTCTACGGAGAAGAAGTCGTAAGATGAAAACGTTTCTTCCCATTATAAATTAACAATTTAATAACTTATAGTTAACAAAAAGTCTGGTTGCGAGTAATATCGAAGTGTATTAAGTGATTAACAAGCAGCTCATCATGAACAGCAACAAGATTTCGACAGTGTTTATAATAATTTCTAAATAATACCAAAATAAATACTATATACAACCTCCCCCACCAATTTAATACTCAGCTTTAGTCATCCATGTCTTGTGAAAGTTGTGGAAACATCGCAGTTCCCACAGTCCTGGTTCATTCGGGCACACAGCACGAATCTAGGTGGTCAATTTCCTTTTGCCTTCTTTTGCACAAACTCGGCATTTTCTTTGAACTCAGTATCCATTTTCTTTTCTTTTTCTTTAAAAGCCTACTGTGTATGCTGTTTCGAGTAGGAGTCACAATAATGGAAGCCTTTAAGCGGGATAGAAGTTCTTCAATGACTTCTAGTTGGAAATCATACAGGTACAGTTTATTTTGTTGTGAAGCAATAGTCCCAAAAAAATTCTAATTTCGGCCAAAGTCAAGTCTTTCAAATTTGTGATTCGTGACTTGACAGTGTTTTATGGACCACAAAAAAATTCTAAGGCATATCTGTTTGTCTCAGCAACAATTGTCTCTAAAAAAATAACGTATATCAATAAATTAAACCAATCAGTTGAAGTATTGTAACTGCGAATTGGCACTCTTAAGTCCAGAATCTCTTGTGATAGGTACATCTATCATGCCAGGGGTGCCAAGTGTCAGCCGCCATGTTGGAAACACCTCGTTGAAGCTGTCACAGCTATCCTCGGAGCCATTTTCGTTGTCAGAGTACTCATTCTCCAATAATTCAACCTCCTAATCCATATTAATTGTATAAAATATACTAAACACAACTGTAACACACACCAAGTAACACTAATAAGATAACAGTCATTAATCCGACAGCAACAGTGGAACAAAAAACGAAATGCACCAAAATGTTCACAAAGACTGGCACAATAACCGATAAGCGATACAATGTTTTCCGGCAATGGCTAACCTCACACTGAACCAATGAATTGATAGTGGACATGGGGCCTAAAGCCACAGGCGCCAGTAGGGCAAGGGCGTTCATGCCCACCACACTCAATATGTTAAGAATGTTCCAAGCACCATGCCCTGTCTGTCCCTATATCGTGTGCTCCGTTATACAAATATTTTCTTTCAGTGTGTTTTCCATGTTCCGATAACTGACCCCTACTGGATACATATAATATAAAACATGATTTTAGTAACCTCATTTTTTTACTAAAATTATTATAAGCTGGGACTTATATAAACCCAAACTATTATTATTGCTATAACAATAAAAAACATTTATAAGTATTATCATCAGATTAATACAACTAAATAACAGCTGATAATATCTCAATGTATATATAGATATAAATTCTGTAATTCCAAAGCACAGAATGAGTAATAAGTCTACAACAGAGTCTTTTAGGGGTTTTAACGTTCCTTCCACTTTTTGTAGAATAAGGATTATCTTGTAATGTCCCATTTGTGCTGAGGATAGTGATCGACAAATAGTGACTTCCCATTAGATGATTCTAATTTTGATGTGTTCGACTTCTTTTGGAATATTTTGTTCTGGATTTGTTCCTGACTCAAGGCATAACATAATAATATAATAAATTTGATATAGGTCAAATATCATTTTGTTTTTCAGCTAATTTTTTTTAATGTAATGAATTTAGTCTATGATGAAAATTCCCATTCCCTGCAACAAAATAATTAAAACGTCCAATTTTTTTACTACAGTTTCTGTTTTCCATTTAGCTTCATTGTAAAATCTTACTGAAACCATATCACCTGGTTAAAATTCTTAATTGATGAATGTTATAATTTGTTCACAGGCCTAACAAAATCAAGGATAGATCTATTATTCCTACCTAAAAATAAAACTACTGGAATAAAAGTGCTGCAAACCACATATAAAATGTAAATTTTTGTGATAAATTACTAAAAAATCCTGTATTGCATTTTTTAGGCCAGAAATGTTTTACTTTCTAATAATTCTAAAGCTGCTTTTAATGAGTTTTTTTAGAATGTAACACGTCTTTCAACTGCTCCATTTCTGCCAGGATGGTATGGAGGTATTAACTTGTGTATTCATTCCTTCTTACAAAATCTTTTGAAACATTTAACTTGTAAATTTAATTCCAATATCTGAAACTAATATGTGGGGTGTATCCTTTATGAAAAATGCTATTAAACAGTCAATTGTAACAGCTCTAGTTCAAATAGATTAAACACATAAACTTCTGCCCAGTGGCTAAATGCATAATTGATAATGAAATAATAATGGTTCTTGTAGAGACCTCTATAATCTGTCAACTCTTTCGAGGGGAGAAAACACTCTTTCCCAAATATATGAATTGATTTACCTGGATCAATTGTTGTACTTTGACATGGTACACAAGACCTAATTAGACTTTCAATGTCTTTCAATATTGATAATGATCAATTAACTATACAAAACTATGTGCTAAGTCATAGTTTTAACAATTCTTTGGAGCTCCCTGTTAAGTTTTATTAAGATTAGGTTGAGATACTTGTCAATGAAAGACAATCATCAAAGATAAGGAAATCTTCTTCATTATGCTCTTAACATTTAGGTTTATCTATAGTAAACACCATTCAAACGAGCTAAGTTTAATTCTCTAGAATCAACATTAAGTTCCTACCAGAGTGGCTTGGCTGTTATAGGATAGATTGTTCCTACTTGATTAATTTTGTATCAATCTAATGTGTCATATTCATTTAATAAAATTTCCTTCAAAGAGAAATAAAACAAATTCAACATTATTTCAACCTGAAATCTTCCTGTATCTAATGAATTAAATACAATTTTGAAGGAACGATGTATCATGTAGAATTTTTATTGCAAAAAATCAAAGTAAATCTTTTTTAGGACTGAAAATCTATATCATTTTGTTATCTGTAATTAGGGTAAATTTTCATCCATAAAGCTCATACATCTTTTTTTAATCCTTACGTAATGTCCAACACATGATGATCTGTTTGAAAGTATTTTTTCGGCCCTGTTTAAAGTTTGACTTGTAAACCATATGGGTTGCTCAATTACATCAACTTCACGTGACAAAATAGCTGATTCCCTTTGGACTTGCCTGATTTGCTAACACAAATTTCGTATTTGGATCAAATGCACAAAATACAATATCAAAAGAGATTATTATTTTAATCTTATGAAGTGCTTCCTTACATACCTTATCAAATACAAATCTTTCCTTAGTAAATTAAATAATGATGATGCTACTTCAATTAATTTAGGGCAAAACTTTCTATATAAATTAACTAGTTCAAGAAAAAACTTTACTTCCCTTACAGTCATTAGCTACATTACATTAAGTATTGTCTCAACTTTGTATTTAGATTTAGGTAATCCATTTCTGTTGATATGATACCTTACAATATTCAACGCTACTATTTTTTACATTTAGCCTCACATTATTCCCATTGAAATTAGAAAATATTTTTTCTATTGTTGTGTTGAGGTCCATTTTCAAATGAGTTCCCACAGCTATTTCATCAAACATAATGACTACATTTGGTATATAAGCAGGGATTTTCCCTATTGTCTCCTACCAAATTCCAGGCACTGGTGATATACTGAATGGTAGCCTATTTATTTCGTATAATCCTTTGGGGTGCTAATAGCAAGCTTTTTCCTTCCTCATTTCTTAAAACAAAATTTTGTCCTCGGTCCTCTAAATGGTCCTCGGTCACCTAACATGTCCATGTGTTATTTCTTTCTATGGAATTACCTGAAATCACAAGTCTACAAAGCCAAGCCATGTAAATTAGATGAGTTAAAGGAAGCAATCAATCAACACATCACAAACATCGACAGAAACGTACTGGAAAAAGTGAGCCCAATTTTTGTCAACATCTACAAACAATACATCTCCAAAAATGGAAATCACATGCCACACATTATTTTCTGAAACTAAATTAAATGTTATGATTTTATGTATTTCAATTGTTAGATTACACACACGCACAACTTATATTAATAGAATGTCTGGTTGCCCATAATTTCAAATTGTAATAAGTGATTAACAACCAGCTCAGCATGAACAACCAATTTTCGAAAACTATTAAAAGTAAAATGGTCGGACAAGCTTTAATATAAGTGTACCGTACAAACATGTGATTTAATTAAAATATGTATGAAGAAATTTTAAATTGAAATATATCTTTATTTTGAATATATAAAGAAATTATCAAGATACACCAGTGGAATTTTTAACTTCTGTTGTTGCTCCCCTAATTTTAAAAATTAGTTTTCTAACTTATTTATTTTACTATAGAATTATCTGGAACAACAAATTCTGAATGTGATACTTTACTATAAAAACACTTCTTTCTAATTTAGAAATCTCTCCACTTACTAATGGTTTAACTGTTTGTATAATTTTAAATGGTTTCCTAAACCCACTCCTTTCTAAAAATCATTATATCCAACCATAGGTTTGTTAAATTGATTGATTTATTATAACCTACATTTACTAGATTAAGTACTTTCTATCTGAATACTCTATATGTTTCAAAAGTTTGGTCCAATCCATTTTAATATTCCTCAGTCAATCCAAACCCATTGTTGACTTGGATCTGCCACCTACATTATATATCTCGAGTCTTTCTTCGATTTATTACTCACTGAACTTTCCACTTCAGTAGTAACATGTGATTCACCAAAAAACACCTATCAAATACCCTTTATATGTAGAGAGCTTTAATTATGTCAGTAGGCAGAATTTTAACTATGAGATATTTAATTAGGAAAATATCACAGAAAATTAACAGGGTGTCTAGTAAAATAGCTTGAAGAAATTCCCTGAGTTTTCCCTGACTTTTCCTCTTTTAGATGTCTATAGAAAGCCCAGTTTACATTGGGCCCATCCATTGATATCTGAAGGATCTTGGATAAATCCAGACTTTGAACACCTTTTAAGAACGAATTGAGTAACTCTTTTGCTTTTGTGTCTGTAAGGAACACAGAACTAAAATATCGAGCTTTCACTTCATCCGTCTCTGTATCCCAATACCTAACACTCAAATCCATTTGGGCTCTTTGTGATATTTTGTTTAAACTTTCATCAAAGCCAATTACATAGTTAGAATTTGAATTTAATGATGTCAGTAACAGGTCTTTAATATAATTTGATAAACCGAATACAACACTATAGGAAATTTTATCTTTCCCCAATCTCATGTTCTGTGCAATGGTGCTATCAGGGAACATCCTTAGAAAGAGGCACACACTACCTTCTGCATTGCGTAAAGAAGTGTTGCATTACTAAATTCACGCACCATATAATCTCTGCTTCGCACCATATAATCTCTGCTTCGGTCACTTCATCTTTTAGTTTATATTTATCCTAAGGAAGGAGGGGAGGTAATGACGACATCTGCATGACGCGCTTGCCCGCTACGGCAATGAAAACTGGAACCTTCCCTGTTGAAATAAACAGTGTACAAATAATCACCGTCAAATAAAACACATACTATCACGAGTCTAGACAAATAGCTGGCTACGAATGTTTACACAGCGTTCTGTGTGGTCAGAAACAGACTGAGTTATCTGTTATCCCCACCTGTCCATATGATAACAGAACCACTGCGCACCCCAAGGCCACGGTCCAGGGTAAAACTTCCCAGCTGTACCAACTCGACACGTTTAATATTTATTGACATAAGTCCTGGTCATAGCAACGGGCTTATCAAATAAATAATGGGCATCTAAATAAAGAAGTGTTATTTCCTGACTGCCCTGCCCCTAAACCGCTGGCTTACAATACCAAATATTCGAGAGCAATGGCCACTAGTTTTGTTTCTAATCGAAATAAATATTTTCCCGATTTTTTAAAATTTTCCCTGACTTTTCCCTGAATTTTCCAGAATCTTAAAATTCCCTGAGTTTTCCAGGTTTTCCCGGTTTTCCCTGTCACTAGACACCCTGATTAATGTCAGCATAGACCGAGTATCTATCTTAAACCTATACATTCTTCCATTTTTAGTATAAATGGGTTTATAGTTGCTTGATAAAGTAGATGTTTTATTCACAGAATTTATGAATTTACTTTCAAAATCTGAATCAGAATCACAACCACACTATCCACTTTACACTTATACTTGTTACTGTAAGTTTTTTTCTTGCCCTTTTCCACTTCCTTCATTAGCTCTTTATTGCTGATCTCATTTCTAATTTAGTCTTTTTTTCCACAAAACATGATTCCCTCTTCCTTAATCTTCGTTATATAGCAATTTTGCCTTTC
The DNA here is from genome assembly GCA_036971475.1 of Prosapia bicincta. Lineage (NCBI taxonomy): Eukaryota > Metazoa > Arthropoda > Insecta > Hemiptera > Cercopidae > Prosapia > Prosapia bicincta. The sequence continues at coordinate 365,300 of JBAIZL010000070.1, read as the reverse complement.
CTCTTACAGTACTTACAGAATGAGTTTTTATTCGTACAGAATGATGCTTCCCTGTCCCTGTCAAATCTAAAACATTTTTGTTCACTTTCCACAGACACTTTACAAACATTTTCATTTCTTATACAGCTGACACACTTTCTTGATAATTTCTCAGCAAGAAATTACAAATCAATTCCACCAAATTATTAAGACTATGATTTTATCAAGGGTAAATATTTGTTGCCAATATTCATCATGGATACCCCAAATAAACTACGTGTAATAAGAGCCTTCTACATCCAAATAAGCAGAAATTCACAAAATTAGAAAACCTTTTTTAATACTGCTGAAAAGTCCTAAATAGAATGATTTCTCTTCCACATATCTTGCAAACTGAAAATGTTCAGCAAACTTGATTCTTTTTATCTCAAAGAAACTGCTTAAAATATTAACAATTTCATTGAATGTTTTTATTTCAGATAAATCTAGTTTACATATTTTAATACTCTCTCATAAGTATTTGCTCCTTTAAAAATCTCACATGTAAATAATATAAATGTTTTCCTTTATGTACTTAAAAATAAATTAAGCTTATTCTTAAGTCTCTATAAAATATATAACATAATTATTATTAGACATAGAGCACATATTACTAAAATAAGAAAAATATTTTTTTTTATTAAAAAGCAAATTTTAGAATAAAAATTATATATTTACAAAAATATACGGAAAATAGCAAAAGCTTCAATATGAAGATTAAAATGACAAAATAGTTGTTTTAGTTTTTTTAAATCTAAAAATATTATAAAATTAGAGGCAAAATTAATTCAGTATATATCTGCTTACATAAAATCAAATTAAAGTACTTTGCAAACATGTAAGTTGAAAACAGCCAATGTTTTTAAGTGTTTTATTTTGATTCAAAAAATATATTTTTGAAATATAAAATTACAATATTTATCATTTCTAAAGCTAATAACCTATTAAATCCATTAACTATATTGTATATGGACTATAGGTCAGAAAACCTACCTAGGCTCATCAACTTTTCATTAAACTTTGTAAATGAAAAACAAATATAACCAATTGAAAGTTGAAAGCATTTTTAAAATGTCAATTGTCTTTTTTTAATTTGAAAGTTAATATTTAATAATAAAAGTGTAAATGTTCATAACTGCTAACAAAAATAACCTATCCAGCAAAAATAATATCCATTATTTTCAGAAAATTTGCTACTATAGTATTATAATCACACTTAAGTGAAAATATCCTAGTTTGGGATAAATTGTCCTATTATTTAGCTCAAAATCAGTAATACAAATACTTAAACTTTAAAAAGATAAGTATAATCAAAGGGGGCCATGAATATTTACCATACAAAAATATTATTTTATTTACTCCATGCAAATATTTTAAATATTTAATCTCAGAAAACGACTTAGTAATTTAAAGGGAAATAATTTTAAAATTTTGTTACCAAAGTCATTTAAATTGTTGTCTAAAACAGTCCTTCCTTTTTTCTGCACTTAATTTTGGTTTTTGCTATTTGAAACCACCTGGGAGCTGACATACCCATTTTGTGTTAGTCTGCAATGAAAACTAAGGGAGAAAATAGGGTTGGTATAAAGATTGAATGATCACAGGTTTGCCAGCTCTGCAAACAGCCCTATCGATTCACAAATGTGAGCCCTAATTTCACCATATTAAGTTGTTATTGAAAAAATCTAATTGTGTTATAAAATTATAATATTTCATTTTTAGTAATTTTCTTAATTAGCTTCTATCAATAACAATAAAAATCAAGTTCGAATTGATCAACCGCCAAATAAAAAAGATGATAGTGTCCATAACTTTACCAACGTTACAAAATGAAATATACCGACAAAGGTAAAAGTAGAAATTTACAATCAGTGGGTATTTCATATACTGTATATTAACATTAAAGTCAGTATTTATTACATGTGAAATTTATTTTAATTCTGTAAACACAAATATGTATGTATAGGATATTTTGGTGAAAAAAGTATGTTTAAGGTGTAGATTAAAAAGTATACACTTAAATTTAGAATAAAAATTTAATTTTTTTTCTCAAGAGTTTAGAAACTATGGAGTTTTTATTAATTTAGAACAGTGATATTATTCTTAATTTGTTGTTTTAAAAATATTTATGAATTCTAAAAATTATTATACGAAATAACGCTTGTGAATGAGGATAAAAATCGCTTTATGAACCATTGGGAAGTTAGCAAGAATCTATTAGGAATGATTATCTCAATAATATGATTCTGATAATTCATAAGGTGTGTTTTTTTTAAATATTACGGTCTGAGTTGACAAAGGGACACATCTCCCGAAACAGCCGTCCTCAACAAGCAAAGTAAGTGCTACTATAGGCAAGTTACTTAAAAGTGTTTAGTGATTACTAGTAGCTCACGCGAAGATGGAATCAACACATGTCTAATTTTTACTTATTGATATTAAAAAGACCTGTCTGAGTTTACAATGGGGCACATCTCCCGAAACGGCCGTCCTGAACAAGTATAAATAGGTGCTACTATACGCAAGTTGTAACTTATTTACAAGTGTTTAGGTATTAATAGACATTAAAAAACTTCTATGGCATATAGTTTTTTTTCTCATCATATTGTTCTGTCATGTACTTATTACACTTTTGCTATTACTTGCGACCAGACGTTTTGTTAACTAGAGGCTGTTAAATTGTTAACTTATACTTGGAGGAAACGTTTTCGTCTTCGCAAGTAATAGTAAAAAGTGTAATAAGTAATTAACAACCAGCACGTCTTGAACAGCAACAATATTTCGATATTTTTTGTCATGATTTCCTTTTTAACCCAAACTTAATAGTAAGTTAATTATGACCGTCCATTACAAAAAAACCATTGCGATCAACAAAATTTTAAAAGTCAATGACGTTAATAATGTTGACTGAAGTTGGTGCTTGACTTTACTCTAAATGTTTTTATAGACGCTATACAATTATTTGACTAGACGTATTACTATTCTGAAACTTGACGAAAGTAATTTTACACCTAACATAATAATTAAACTAAAATAAATTTGTTTATATTGCATATTTCTAAAGTCGATAATATTTAGTTTGTAAAGGTTTAATATTTTTTTTTTAATATTCTAAGCGCCATAATATATATAATTTGTTACATAATATATTTGTTACATATATTTTGTTACATACTTATTTTTCTTAAAGATGCTAGTACTGTTATCTTGGCGAAAAGCTTTGAATAATATATGTATTAAAATTATTCTTGTTTTTGAAATATTTTTAATTTATTAACTATATTACAAGAAACATATCACCATATATAATATATATATATATTATTCACAATTATATATCTGATAGTTAAGTGATAAATGGCTATTTAATCTATGTGCACGAATTATATATGATTCCAATCTGTTTGCCTAAGTAATTATGAAGACTGTGATGTTTTGAATTTCAAAATCCGTTGGAAGTCAATGGAATGAAAGAATGTAATTTTTGGCGCCTAAGTCGGTCTTAACGTTTTAACTAACTTTTAACCTTGAGTTAATCGTGAACTGGTATTGTTTTACTGTAAATTTTCCTCATAGTTTTTATTTCCATATTTAATTACCAATTAACAATGGTACGAAGAAAAGCAGAAGCATACCAGACATCAAATCAAAAGGCTGTTGTTGCTGCTGCCAGGTAAATGCTTGTCAGTATTTAAAGAGAAAGTTATTCTTAATCTCAGAAGTTATTAAAAAGAGTTTCCTTCAGTATTTTTTCGGATATGTTTAATAATCGAATTAACTATGTAAAACACTACGTTATGTATATCACTTTCACTTAACTTATGTACTTAAACAAGAATCTTACTTGGTGTTTTAGTACATAAGTGAAAGTGATGTGTGTACAAGAAAACAGTGTTGCATAACTACGATAATTGTTTAGTTTGCTAAACCGGGCCTATATTTTCATGAAACGCACACACACACACACACACATATATATATATATATATATATATATATATATATATATATATATATTCTACCTTTTTAATTAACATTTCTATTCATTGAAATGAGTGCCTGATTGGAAGGTAAATAGTATTCTGTGATGTTCCTTAGATTTTCTGTTATAATTTATATTAGTTACATATTTCAGCTTATTTCTAATAATATGTAAATTTGTTATCAAACCCACCTGATTAAGGTAACACAAATCGAAGCTCCGTACATGTAGTTTCGTCTATTGACTAGTTACAAAACAATTCTAATACCATTATATATGCCAATAATTAACATCACATGAAAGTTTTAGAGATAAACTAATTATAAAATGGTATCAGGGAATACTTTACAACTGGGTTGTCCTTGACAAGTTTATGCCAGTTACATAGAAACATGTTCCTCCTGACAACATTGGAATGAAGATTTTATTTATTTATAATAAAAAAATGATACCTGAGTTGCTTCAAGTTATTCGAGAATATACAAGACTTTGACAAATATATTATGTAAATACAGTACAATTAGTTGTAAATTAAAACTTGGATTTTATTACTGAAATAGTAATAGAATAGAATAAACTTAAAACAAGTTTTAGTAGGTAATTTACATAAATACAAATAGATGTCAATGTTATTGTGATTGTTATATTTTCAGTTTAAGCAATTTGCAGATCTTGTTTTAGACACAAGTCTAAAGTTTTCAATTAATTATTTTAAACTTGGCTACTACAATGCTATTAAGAGTGAAAGGTAAAAATAATCGGTTGATTAATAATAAGATAATCTCTAAACACTTTTAAATGTTTTAAACTTGCCTATAGTAGCACTTAGTTTGCTTGTTAAGGACGGCCGTTTCGGGAGATGTGTCCCTTTGTCCAAAACCCTCAATCTAACTAACACACTACGAAAATACAACTACAAAATAGCTTACCCCACACATAAACAATTTAAACCCAATTTAAACAACTGGAGTTTACAAACTAACTTGCAGTTCATACCCCAGTTTTTACATAGGCCAGACAGGAAGGTCTTTCTACACACGTTACCAAGAACATATAAAAGCACTAAAAAACAATAACTACCAAATCAAACTTCGCCGATCATCTCAACTCCACAAAACATGACTATATAGACATAACATCTAACCTACAAATTCTTCATAAACAACACAGAAATTACCAACGCTACACAACCGAACAATACGAAATATACAGGCACTTCAAACTACACCCTACACACATATTCAATACACAATTACATTACAACTCACACGCACTTTTTGACATCATAACTTCTAATACACACAAAATACACCCACATCACCAAAATATCCCACTCTCACCCTAACCTACGTAAACCTTGAGATCAGTTACGGCCTGAGTTGACAAAGGGACACATCTCTCGAGGAGTTGACTATACTATTTTCTATAAATATTTTTTAATGAAAATAAAACAAATATTATTAACAAATAATTTAATAATAATATACTATAATTTATTTACAGGAAATTAATGTTCAATAAGACTCCCAACAATAGTGTTTTATCTACTTCACCATTTCCAAATTCTTCAAGTAATTCTACTGTAAATTCAAGTGCTTTTGACACACCTAAGAAACCAGGCAAACGCCCTTCTCTGAGCAAAAAATCTTTATCTCAGAAAAAGGGAACAGAGAAGAAATCATCAAAGAAATCAGTACTAAACAATTCTTCACTAAGAAAAAAGGTATACAAGTCAGTAGTATAAAAACAAGTATTTCTTTAGTGCATGGTATTACTAAACGCTAGAGAAAAGAAACTGCATTAAATGAATCCTCAACACTAGGGGTATAAATTGTTGCTAATTATAAATTTTCTAAAGTGCAATGTTTTTAATTTGAGGCTAAATTTTTAAAAAAATGTTTACAAAGGCACATTGAAAAGAAACAAATTTGCCAGGTACCTACAACACAAACAATTTTTTAAAATAAGAAATTAAACCTAAAAAACGAAGGTAAAACGTTTAAACTCACTGCTCTGAGTTAATCTAAATGGTTTTCAAAAGGCTAGCGTCTTAAAGCGGTCCAAAATATTCAAGGAAATGTATCAAACATAATTTATTTAACAACAACATACAAAATAAACAATAAAATATCTGTCCCTAATATATAAAATTTAAATTGAATAAAATATCCGTCCCTAATTTTATATAAACTATGTTCTACTTTATTGTCAGCAAGTTTTTTAATGCAACAAATGATAACACAAAGTAGTTTCAATCATTTGATTCTATCTTTTTTTGCAGATTAGTATTGATTTATTCAATATTTGGACATATTCTTAAAGTCAAAATTAATTAAAATTGAAAATTAAAATAAAAGTTAAAAATTGTTACCTCTTGTCAAAAAGTTATTAATAATCAACTTTTTTACAAAGTCTAAAGATAATTTTAAACAGAAATATTGAAAAAGAATTTTTTACCTATAATAATGATAAAGTAGAAAACAGATATTAAAAATTTAAGAATTTTAAGTTTTTTAAAATTATAATAATCTTTTTCTAAAAATAAAAGTTCGGTTAGTTTTTGTTTTTGTTTAAATTTAATGATAAATAATTATAACAGGGCTTTATAAGTCTTATTGCATATTATTTTGCCATGCTTATAATTCTTAAAGTTATACCACATAGTTGATGTACCGAGATAGAAAAAAATAGGATAAAATTGATCTGGGTCAGTGTTTTATTTAAGATTTATGATGTGTAAAAGCTAGTTAAGAAATATTAATGGCATTAATGGAATACAGTAAACTCTCCAAAGAACAGTCATTGTAAAGTTTCAATATCTTTTTAATTTAAAGACATTTATTAAAAGTAAAATACATGGAAAATTTATTAATTTGTAAGTCAACTAATTATGTAAGTTTTGTGTTTTAATATGGCTGCTGATAACCTAAACTATAGTAGTGCCTACAAAATTGACATGTAATTTTTTCATTACACACAAGTTAGAATGGCGATGAAACTACACAGAAATTAGTGATGAAAACAGGTCACAAACTCTGTTCTAGAAACTGATGGAAAGAACCAGCTAGATGTATTGAGATCAAAACATAACAATGTAGCCCACATGAGGGTTGGTAGCTGGTAAGCGCTAGTTTTTCGCCTATGTGTAAGGAGATGGTTTGCTGGTAGTATGTTTTAAATAGTTTGTTTAACTTAATTTTTTTGCAACGGAAGCTTTTTTGCAACTATAAAAAAGTTATATGTAACTATTAAATCTATATTGTTTTTATTTAAAGTAATGTTTTCACTTTACTCATTCTTTTAGTTGAATCACTAAAATTTCTAGATGACAATTGTTAACCTTATGGATCTCACTATCACTTATATCATCTTCACCAGTTATTTTGACAGCTGTCATATAGACTAAAAACAATATACCGGGTCTTTAAAAAAAAAACGAGGAACGTGCAGGTAGTAAGATCCTTAGATTTCTACGCTAACGGCTTCAATGCTCTCCAGCATACTCATATACAAATTTAGAGATTTGTTTTTGTGAAGATACAGCTGAGAGAACAGTAAATATAAAACGTTTTGACGAAGCATTGTATAATAGCCTGATTATAATTACTTATTTCTATTAATTTGTATTATTTTTAGGATGATCGTTAACATAGCCTTTATGATCATTATTACATTTGATTAACATTATTAACTATTTATTATTCGATAGGTTCAATTTACCATGGTAAAATGTTTTTAATATATATACAGTAGAGTCTCGATATTCCAAGTCCCGGTATTTCGAATTCCTGTTAAATTAGAATTTATTTCTATTTGATCTTATGTTATATATTTGAAAGAAAATGATGAGTTGGGCTTCCAAGAGATGTCTATAACTTTATGTTATGCAAAGGAAATGAGTTGGGGCTTCTAAGAAATGTTATAACAATACGGTATGCGATGGAAATGAGTCAAGAAATGTTTATATCGAAACTGTATGCAAAGTAAATGAGTCAGGCTTTTAAGATATGTTTATATAAATACAGTATGCAAAGAAAACGAGTCGAGCTTCCAAAAAATGTTTATAGCTATATGGTATGCAAAGGAAATGAGTTGGGCTTCCAAGATATGTTCAAATCAATACTGTATGGCAAGGAAATGAGTTGGGCTTTCAAGACCAATATGTTTATATCAATTCTGTATCCAAAGGAAATGAAGCGGAGTTCTAAGAATTGTTTATATCAATACGGTAAGGAAAGGAAATGAGTTGGGTATCCAAGAAATGTTCATATAAAGTTTTATAAACTTATTTAGCGGATTTTTAATTATTTTATCATTAGATAAAATATTTAATTATTTTATTTTGATCATTAGAACTCCTATTTTTCCTAATGCACCGGATCCTAATGCACCTAATACCTCGAATTATCAAGACTCTACTGTGTTATGTAAATTTATTCTAACACCATAAAATATGTGCAATTAAAATGGTTCAAGTTAAAAAAAATACTTAGTTTAAATCGTCAAAAAATAATATAATATATTTCAATTGCTAAAATTAAGGGGATAAATTATCTATAAGATACATTCTCATAACTAATACATTGAAATAGGCTGTAATAAAATTAAATGGTAGTTTTGGTTGTTAAAGCTACTTATTTAAAAATTATATTATTTTAAAATAAACGAAACCAATTAATTTAATTTATTTCTTATTTTAAAAATTAATTCCCCTTAAAATATTTTTTGTTTTTACATTTAATTGTCTTGTGGCCTTATATTTTATCTAAATAATGAATATATATCTGAGAATATCTGTAAGTATATACATTCCTTTGAAATTCCAACATAATAAAATCATATGTATACTAATCATTAAAATTAATGGGGTTTATTTATGTTGTGACGGGATTGCTACATCTGTTGAACAGTATTGATAACTTTACACTGTTGAATTCCAAGTTGAAAAACTATCAGTGTGACATTTTGTATATTAAGGGAAACAAGGTCACATTCTATAAAAACCATTTCTCGTAACTACCATCTGCAGCATAATGTTTAAATTAATAATATTAAAATACTTAATCATTACAAAACAAACTTTAGTGTGAACAGAATGGGTTTTTAACACATTCTCTGCTGGCAGATTATACACCCATGTGCATCTTTATGACCTAAATGTGAGCTTTATTTCTACACAGATCTTCAACAATCATGTACATATCTCTCAACCTGTTATTGTTCTTGGTTCCTGGCTTTTGCATTTAATAAGCGTTTTATCAACTTTTTGGTTTATGTAGTTAGTGTATATGTAATAAAACCACAACAAAAACATTTTTATATAAATATTTTTACTGCCAAAAAGCAGTAATGTTTTCATTTACTTTAGAGTTTTCATTTACGTTAGTTTGTAGCAACAAGTCATAGGAATGCACTTTGCCTTGTAAAAGAGATCAAATTAACAAATTAAACCTTACTGAAAAATTCTACAATTCTATTAGAGTGGAATTAAAATCTTCTTATAAATAAAATTAGGTAATCAATTTTTATGTTTAAACAAACGCTAAAGTGGTTTCATAGGTAGGTAGCATGGCTAATTGGAGTTATCAAATAGAGTAACTCTATTTACATTTAATTTTATTAAAATCAATTCTATAATGTCTTACCACACTACTGACCAAGTTAAAATTATCCAGTATAAATTGCTGTATTTAAAACAAATCACTTCACTAGAAATAAATAAACAAGTTGTATTTTTATGTGACACTAAAATATTAAGAAACTAAAGTCAAGTGACCCTAACTGCTATTGTTTAGCAGTGATTGGAATTTAATTTGGCTTGTGTTAGAAGGCCTTGCTCCAATTTTGTGAGCAATGTCAATTCTCTTGGCAGCTATAAAAATAGAACAAATTATTAAAACAAAATTTTAAGTTGAAATAAAATTTTCATTTTGATTTTGACTTTTTAAGGGTTTAAAGAGAGCTATTGTTTTGCTTAATTTGGATGTAATTTGTTACTGAATTTCGTTATTGTAGATTTTGCCTTTTTTCATGCAAATCATATCAAGTATTTTTTTTTTTTTTTATACATTGGTGTATTTGAAGTGAAAAAAAATAACTGACAATATTTAAACTAAACAAAAATTCTTAATAAATTCTATTCTTTAAAAATCCATTACGTTAAAATTTTATTTTCAATAATTAAAATGGTAATAGTAATATATTTCGATAAAACAAAATTTGTTTTTACTATTTTACACCATATCTGCAATTTTGCCACTAATTTTAAATGCACAACTTGACAGTTGAAAAAAAGATTAATTTTTTACTGGAATTTTGATATATTGTAATTGTTGACTTATTTTGTCCTGAAAAATACGAGGTCTGTTCAAAAAATACGCGGACTGTTTGAATTTTGTGGCTCAAGTTAGTTTCAGGAGAATCCGCTTGGTGTCGCTAGGTTCGTATAAATCAGCTGATTAAAACACGGTATTTCAGTCGCAGATATCTTCATTTGTTGATGAGTTACACGCAGTTTAATAAAGAGTGTTTATTTTTGTTTTTCGGATTGTAAAATGGGCAGCCTGAACTGACGACCCACACGTTGACAAAATCAACACCCTGGTGCGCGAAAATCAACGTCTGACCATTAGGGAGCTTTCCGAAGAGTGTGGGATATCAGTTGGATCTTGTTACGAGATTTTGACCGTAAAATGAAGATGCACCGTATTGCTGCAAAATTTGTGCCACGCCTGATGACCAATGACCAAAAAGCCAATAGCGTCCGGGTTTGTCAAGAACTGCTTGATCGTTAAAATGAAGATGAGAACTTTTTGTCAAGAATTATAACCGTTGATGAATCATGGGTGTGTGAGGTCCAATCATCCCAATGGGTGAATCAAACGTCTCCAAAACCCAAAAAAGCTCGCCAAGTGCGGTCGAATGTCAAGGTGATGCTGATAGTTTCTTTGATGCTAAGGGTGTTGTTCACTACGAGTACCTCCCTGAAGGCTCTACAGTCAACCAGATTACCTACATTGAAGTACTGAAACGTCTGAGGGACGCCGTCCGACGCAAAAGGCCAGAACTGTGGAGAAGTGATAACTGGTTTTTCCATCACGACAACGCTCCAGCTCACTCAGCACTCAGAACTCGTGAGTTTTGGGTCAAACACTCGATCACTGTTCTTTCCCACCCCTCCTACTCACCTGACCTTGCTCCTTGTGACTTTTTCTTATTACCAAAACTCAAAAAACCCCTCAAAGGAAGAAGATTTGAAACGATTTCGGAGATTAAGACAAATGCGATGAAGGAGCTGAACGCCATCACAAAAGAAGCGTACCAGGACTGTTTTAACAAGTGGAAACACTGTTGGGATAAGTGTGTATGTTGGGGAGGAGAGTACTATGTAGGAGACCCAGACCTCCAAATAAAGTACATTTTTTTTATGACCTCAGTCCGGGTATTTTTTGAACAGACCTCGTATTCCCCTCTAGCTTCTAGGTTTTAAGACTGAAATAACGATTAAGATTGAGAGAAGTTAAAGGATAGGACAATTTATTAAATTTGAGTTTATTAAGTTGACTAAAAATCCTCTATAGTAAAATGTCATCTATTCTCTCTAATTGGAGCTTTTTTCTTGTATATAAATTTTACTCAGAAAAATAGTGAAATCTATTGATCTAAACAAGTACTGTGATATAGTATTCGTACCTACTGCTTATTTTAAATTAAAAGGTTTTTAAAATTAATAATCTAAGAGATGTAAAAAAAATAGACAAGTTATATACCTTACAAAATCCTACGTGTTACAATAGATAGAATTAATGCTATACGAAATACATTGTGCAACTCTAAAGTAAAAGCTTAATCAAAATTATGTTTCACTTCAGGAATGTACAGTTCTATAATTTAATGTTTTTGAAATCTAACAGTACAAATTAAAAAAAAGTCATGCAGTACATACTGTATTGTAATTGCGATAAAAACAAATTTTAACAAAATTATTAAGTAGATGATTTGTCAACTCTAGCAAAGAAACTAAAAATGGTCTCTTGTATTGCTTAGCAATTATTGCCTTATTTATTGTAGAAGGAAATGAAACATTTGAAAATCCAGATCATCATTCAGTTTGATCTCCATTTTTCACACAGTAAAGTGCATTTCTAAGAATTGTTACTACATGTCAACAATACTGTCTTAAGCAAACCTCTTCAGCAGACTTCATTGTCGGCATACTTAGTTAAACTAGTTGAGTTTTTTTTAAACATGCAAAAAAATGAATTCTGTAGAATAAAAATTTATGTGAGGAGTATGAATTATCTAAACTCCAAATTAGTGAAGTGTTATAGTATTGTACATTTAAATCTAATCAATTAAAAAAATACTAAAATGTTATAAAAGGAACAAAATAACTTTCCATTTGGATATTAATACTAAAGTAATACAAAATATTCATTACTTTGAATTTGAATTTTATGAAATAAATGTTATTGATTTTTGAATTAATTTAATACAATTTGATTTTAAAAGGCTGTAATATTATAAAAATTATTGTAAAAGTATCATAGAAAATCCAGTGTTTTTTAGACTCCATTTTTAATCCTTTTTTATCACACCATATACAGGTGGCGGTGACTACTGTGATTAAAATCATTCTCACATATATGAATGAAGTTTTGCCATATTTGGAAATCGTAATTATAAGTATCACCCAGTGAAATAAATTATTTACATGCAAGCTTTTACTGAGATAAAAATAATTAAAATATTGCATAAATTAGGGTTGTATGAAAACAATTATGTGCATATTATGGTTTTAATAATGTTAGTCTTGGTATTAATATTCGTGGTAATGCATTGAAACTAATTTATTTTTAGTAAATATACTGCAATTTTTAACAAAATTTCAAATTAGAAACTTTTCTGTCATTGCAAGTAAAATTTTTAGAGATTATATATTTTACAGATGAATATTGATTGACAATTGCGACAATAACAGTTTGTTATTGTGAAGTGGAAACATTAAAGCACAATAAAACAATATTTAGTTTATTAATCCATATAAATTAATTTATTAAGTAAATAATTTCTTTACAGTTTGTAAAAATATAAAATTATGTTTTACAGGGAGATGAAACTTTTTCAAAGAAACACCGCTACAGATCTGGTAACCGAGCACTAATGGAAATTAAACGATTGCAGAAGACTACAAATTTACTCATACCTAGACTGTCATTCTGTCGTGTGGTTAAGGAGGTTATGAATGAGTTGACATTACCAGGAAGAGAACCTTTTAGGTAGTAACTTGTACAAAGTAAAAATATGAATAATCAGGTATATAAAAGTTTAGTTGGGTTTAGTTTGCAATCTTTAAAAGAAGTTTTTTCTTGATAGATTGCTAGTTGCTAGCCTTCAATTTGGAGTCATTTTTACTTTATTGGTTTTTGTCTGCCAGTAAGAATTACTTAATTATTTGCAATACATGGCTTAATCTCAATTACAAATTTCCATTTATGGTTAAGTTTGTGAAGTAAATGCATTTAATTGTAGCAAATACAGGGTGTCTAGTGACAGGGAAAACCGGGAAAACCTGGAAAAGTCAGGGAATTTTAAGATTCTGGAAAATTCAGGGAAAAGTCAGGGAAAATTTTAAAAAATCGGGAAAATATTTATTTTGATTAGAAACAAAACTAGTGGCCATTGCTCTCGAATATTTGGTATTGTAAGCCAGCAGTTTAGGGGCAGGGCAGTCAGGAAATAACACTTCTTTATTTAGATGCCCATTATTTATTTGATAAGCCCGTTGCTATGACCAGGACTTATGTCAATAAATATTAAACGTGTCGAGTTGGTACAGCTGGGAAGTTTTACCCTGGACCGTGGCCTTGGGGTGCGCAGTGGTTCTGTTATCATATGGACAGGTGGGGATAACAGATAACTCAGTCTGTTTCTGACCACACAGAACGCTGTGTAAACATTCGTAGCCAGCTATTTGTCTAGACTCGTGATAGTATGTGTTTTATTTGACGGTGATTATTTTTACACTGTTTATTTCAACATAGAATGTTCCGGTTTTCATTACCTCCCCTCCTTCCTAAGGATAAATATAAACTGAAAGATGAAGTGACCGAAGCAGAGATTATATGGTGCGTGAATTTAGTAATGCAACACTTCTTTACGCAATGCAGAAGGTAGTGTGTAACTCTTTCCAAGGATGTTCCCTGATAGCAACATTGCACAGAACATGAGATTGCGGAAAGATAAAATTTCCTATAGTGTTGTATTCGGTTTATCAAATTATTTATTTTATAGATCTGTTACTGACATCATTAAATTCAAATTCTAACTATGTAATTGGCTTTGATGAAAGTTTAAACAAAATATCACAAAGAGCCCAAATGGATTTGAGTGTTAGGTATTGGGATGCAGAGACGGATGAAGTGAAAGCTCGATATTTTGGTTCTGTGTTCCTTACAGACACCAAAGCAAAAGAGGTACTCAATTCGTTCTTAAAAGGTGTTCAAAGTCTGGATTTATCCAAGATCCTTCAGATATCAATGGATGGGCCCAATGTAAACTGGGCTTTCTATAGACATCTAAAAGAGGAAAACTCAGGGAATTTCTTAAAGCTATTTTACTAGACACCCTAATCAGGGTGTCTAGTGACAGGGAAAACCGGGAAAACCTGGAAAAGTCAGGGAATTTTAAGATTCTGGAAAATTCAGGGAAAAGTCAAGGAAAATTTTTAAAAATCGGGAAAATATTTATTTTGATTAGAAACAAAATTAGTGCCCATTGCTCTCGAATATTTGTTATTGTAAGCCAGCGGTTTAGGGGCAGGTCAGTCAGGAAATAACACTTCTTTATTTAGATGCCCATTATTTATTTGATAAGCCCGTTGCTATGACCAGGACTTATGTCAATAAATATTAAACGTGTCAAGTTGGTACAGCTGGGAAGTTTTACCCTGGACCGTGGCCTTGGGGTGCGCAGTGGTTCTGTTATCATATGGACAGGTGGGGATAACAGATAACTCAGTCTGTTTCTGACCACACAGAACGCTGTGTAAACATTCGTAGCCAGCTATTTGTCTAGACTCGTGATAGTATGTGTTTTATTTGACGGTGATTATTATTACACTGTTTATTTCAACATGGAAGGTTCCGGTTTTCATTGCCGTAGCGGGCAA
The DNA here is from genome assembly GCA_036971475.1 of Prosapia bicincta. Lineage (NCBI taxonomy): Eukaryota > Metazoa > Arthropoda > Insecta > Hemiptera > Cercopidae > Prosapia > Prosapia bicincta. The sequence goes on along the minus strand of JBAIZL010000070.1, from coordinate 350,130 downwards.
TCGTGTCATGCAGATGTCGTCATTACCTCCCCTCCTTCCTTAGAATAAATATAAACTGAAAGATGAAGTGACCGAAGCAGAGATTATATGGTGCTTGAATTTAGTAATGCAACACTTCTTTACGCAATGCAGAAGGTAGTGTGTGCCTCTTTCCAAGGATGTTCCCTGATAGCACCATTGCACAGAACATGAGATTGCGGAAAGATAAAATTTCCTATAGTGTTGTATTCGGTTTATCAAATTATTTTTAAAGACCTGTTACTGACATCATTAAATTCAAATTCTAACTATGTAATTGACTTTGTTGAAAGTTTAAACAAAATATCACAAAGAGCCCAAATGGATTTGAGTGTTAGGTATTGGGATGCAGAGACGGATGAAGTGAAAGCTCGATATTTTGGTTCTGTGTTTCTTACAGACACAAAGCAAAAGAGGTAATCAATTCGTTCTTTAAAGGTGTTCAAAGTCTGGATTTATCAAAGATCCTTCAGATATCAATGGATGGGCCCAATGTAAACTGGGCTTTCTATAGACATCTAAAAGAGGAAAAGTCAGGGAAAACTCAGGGAATTTCTTCAAGCTATTTTACTAGGCACCCTGTTATTTCCAGCAAGATGGCACCACTGCAAACACTTCTAGAGATGAAATGACTATGGTGCATCACATGTTTCCAGGAAGACTCATTTTGCGTTTCGGTGATATTCCGTGGCTTCAAAGTTCGCCAAATTTGAGCTGTTGTGATTTTTCTCTTTAAGGCATAAATGGCCAGTGTAGATAAATATTTTATTGTAATATAAGTTCTAATTAACAACATAATAAATGAGTAATGTTAATTTAAAAAACGTCCGGTTATTTTTCGGTTATCTTGTATAAACATTTTTGAGACTTTTTGAAATACTAATGCATATTATTAAATAGTACGGACCACGTAACCATGCACTTGGCCTTGAGAGATGTCAGTAGGCGGGAGGTCTACAAACATGATATATGTTCTACAAACGTGATAAGAACTGTCAAACACCGACTTGCATGAGGTGAATATTAGATAAATTTGATGATAATTTAGCTTTGGTATAAAATAACAAACAACCTTGAAATATTTGTAGACTTATCGGATGCAGAAGTTGCATATAGAACATTCTGAGTATGTAACATGTTTTAAGAAGTGGTAGTACACAAGAAATCTTGCAAGGCCAAGTGGACTGTTGTGCGGTCTGCACTATACAAAACGTACTTTCATTAATTCACTGTTTTAAAATTTTGTTAACCTGTCACTAAGCTAATATTGGACCTTAGCTTTTCTAATATTGTAAATGTTTGCTAGGGAAGATTCACCTTTGGAAAATTTATTTATGATTTCGATTATTTAGGTAACAAGTTTTATTTTTGATGAAACGAACGTGATTGAATTTTCAATTAATTAACACTTAAAAACACTACACAGTAAAGCCATACACAGATAACCATACTGGGTAACAAAATACTGTTACAGACAATTGAACGGTGTTTCTACTCATACTGTGATTTGGAGAACTTAATAATCAACACAAATTGAGAAAATACACACGCAAACAATAAATAGTTATGGTCACGATAGAAATATATGTATTTTAAAAAGAATTGGAACTTGTTAATGTCAAAATTTATGAACACTTAATTTTTGTTTACTTTCTAGATCTTCTATCTAAATTGAAAAATTTAATTTTACTTGAAAGTATATAATAGTTTTTAAAAATAACTATTTTATGAATTTGGAGTTCTGTTTATAAGCCTTATAGATTTTTAATTTTATTTACAATATATTATCTAAATATTTGGAGAAAAGATACACCAGTCTAATCTAATACCCCTTGTCAATACTAACTCCCATAATACCCATATCCAAAAACACTTATTAACATCAATTTTACACCCATAAACACTAGCATTTTCCAAGATAAAAATACGACCAAGATATCATTATTTAATTATCCTAGTAAATAACATGCCCTATTCAAAGGAAAAATAGTGTGCAATAAAAAATGATATGTAAATTTTTTTTTTTTTTTTTTTCCTGGCGAAAAACCAATTGTGGTTATCATCGCCAAACAAAATCTAACACGGAGCGCAATATTTTTATAAAACAACAACAATAAATTTCAAAAACAACAAAAATTTCAAAACAACAACAATAAATAACAAAAAACAACAATAAATCTATAACAATAAAAAAATTCTTAAAAAACTATAAATAACAAAATAACAACAAAGAACAAAATAACAGTAAATAAATAATAACAATATGTAAAACAATAGTAGGTAACAATTTACCAATAAATAAATCTCAATAACAATAACAAAAACACAAAATAAATTAAATTAAGATAAATAAAAGAAACAGAATTATATGTATAAATAAAAAAAATATATTTATGTATTAAATTTTAAAAAATATTTTCAAGTGGTGCAAGAAAGCGATGACTCGGTCAATGGCCGAGGCATCGTCCCTTAGCACCACCTTCAAACTCCCTTTTAAATTAAAAAGGTTACGAATATTGCTTACATTAACACAGTCTACTAAAATATGTTTTATTGTGAAGATATCACCGCAATATTGGCATATTGGTGGATCTTCACGACTCATCAAATATCCATGAGTTGCAAAGGAGTGGCCAACGCGAAGGCGTGTAACCACCACTTCCTCCCTACGTTTTGATCGAATTGAAGACCTACATGGACGGACGGTATCTTTAATATCCCTCAGCTTATTCTGAATCACGGTATGCCACTCGTCATTCCAAGCAGCGAGCAATAATTGTTTCGCGAAAGACACATAATCAGATGCCATAACTAGTTGAGTAATAGGCACCAAACTTGTAGCCTTCTTCGCCGCTTCATCCGCTTTTGTGTTTCCAAGTATTCCGCAATGTCCAGGAACCCAACAGAAAGTTACCCCCACACCCCCCAATTGAAGCCTGTGTACAGCACACAAAATGTCCACAACTAAAGGGTTGTTAGAGAAAACATCCTGAAGAGCACTTTTGGAATCCGAACACAAAAGATAATGCGAAGATCGAGATTGAATGACGGTCAAAGCTTTAAAAATAGCAAATAGTTCTGCCGTGAAAACACTGCAAGCTGAGGGCAATCCGTACGTGTAGGTACGTCCAGACGCATAAAACGCACACCCAACGCCATGGTCCAGTTTAGATCCATCCGTGAAAATAATCTCACTATACTGGTGGGATCTGTATATTGCCAAAAACTCCTGGTGGTACACCACATTAGGAGTATTGGTTTTTATAAAACTGGACAGTAAAAAATCGAAGCGGGGCGTTTTTATTATCCATGGAGGTAGACAGCACATCGATCGTTCAAACGTAGTAGGAAGTTCCGACTCTAGATTATATATTATGCGCGATGTCCGAGTACCGAAAGGGGCGGTTGAACGTTCGCGTGCAATATAAGATGGTTCGTAGCGGTTATTAAACACTACATTAAATGCCGGATGTTTAGGTTTGCTTCGAAGACCAGATATATAAGATATTTGTAGCATCTGACGTTGTGTTGAAAGAGCGGGTTCCCCAGCCTCGACAAGAAGACTAGGGATTGGGCTAGTTCTAAATGCACCAGTAGCAAGCCTAAGTCCAGAGTGGTGGACAGCATCGAGAGTTTTCAGAACTGTAAGTCGTGCGGATGAATAGGCTTGACAGCCATAATCAATGCGCGATCTAACGACCGCGCGATAAAAGCGAAGCATACTAGTTCTGTCTGCTCCCCAATTCGTACCACTAAGGACTCTTAACATATCCAATTTCTTATTGCATCTCACCTTCAAATCACGAACATGTGGGATCCATGAGAGTCTTTTATCAAATAAAAGACCTAGAAATCGAACACTATCCGTGGTTTGAAGTTGAATCCCATGAAAAAAAAGGGTCGGCTCCTGGTGTTGCCTACGACGACTAAATGCTACACACTGGGTCTTCGAAGCAGAGAATTTAAAACCTGTAGTTCTTGACCATTCCTCTAATCTACTTATTGCTAACTGCAAAGATCTTTCCGCAGTTGCCATACTACGAGCAGGCACACATATACAAAAGTCATCCACAAAGAGTGAACAGTGAACCGGAGATCGTATATAACTTGTGATACTGTTTATTGCAACGGCAAATAGCGTGACGCTCAGCACGCTGCCCTGCGGTACACCATTCTCCTGTTTATAACTGTTTGAATACGTGCCTCCAAGACGAACGCGGAAAGATCTATTCGAAAGAAAGTTAGCTATGAATGCTAAGACATTTCCTTGTATACCCCATGATTTTAAAGTGTTCAGAAGTTCTCTTTTCCATGCCATATCGTATGCCTTCTCAAGGTCGAAGAAAACAGCAACGAGTGTTTGACGCAAGAGAAAGGCATCTTGAATAGCGGATTCTAACAAAACCAATTGGTCAACGGATGATCGTTATGGCCTGAAACCACACTGTTCGTTGCAAATAAGGTCATTGGTTTCTAGGTACCAGACAAGACGGCGGTTGACCATCTTCTCCAGTAGTTTGCATAAGACGCTTGTAAGGGATATAGGTCTATAACTACTGGGATTGGTTTTGTCTTTACCTGGCTTCAAAAGAGGAATTACCGTCGATTCTAACCATGCATCGGGGAAAGAGCGCTCCTTGAATAAACGATTGTATATTCGAAGGAGGACAAGTTTCGCAGATGACTGTAGATGTTTCAGCATGGAGTACACAATGGAATCAGGACCTGGTGCAGAGTCCTTCGTTGACTGAAGAGCTGACTCCAATTCCCCTATAGAGAAAGGAGTGTTTAAAGGAGAGTCCCCAGACGACCCAACAGTAAACGGTATTGCTTCTTCCTTCAGTTTATAAATCTGGAATAATCTATTATAGGCTGCAGTAGCAGAAAAGTTAGAAAATGATTTTCCAAGTACATTAGCAATATCATCACGGTTTGAGATTATTCTTCCATCCGGCTGCTTTAGCGCAATGGCTGGCAACGGAGTGGAAGTACTACAAACTGATCTTAGGACGGAGTTGTTCATGTAATTGTGCTAATGTACTGTTCCCAAGAGTTCCCTCTACTCAGCCTAAATATCCTCCGTGCTTTCGCACGGAGTATTTTATATTCCTGAAGGTTTCCATTTGTTGGGTTTCGTTTAAATTTCCTAAGAGCTCTTCGTCGTAAACGGAGGATTTCTGTACATTCATCGTTCCACCACGGCACAGGCGGTCGGCGTGGATGCGCAGATGTTTTCGGAATGGTCTTTTCAGCGGCATTTAAAATAGCTTTCGTAAACTTTTCTATATTTTCACCAATGGGTGTCAGATAATCCATGTCAAGTGATACAAGGTAGTTCGAGTAGGAGTCCCAGTTGGCTTTTCGCAAAATCCAACTGGAATTTCGAGCATAACAGGATTGGGAGTCACATAAACTGATCTTAATAGGCACATGGTCGCTTCCATACAAATCATTGAGTACCGACCATGTGCATTTAGAAGCTAATTGAGGGCTGCAGATCGATAGGTCAACAGCTGTCCATCCACCAGTAGATGCTGCTAAATGGGTAGGCGAACCGTCATTTAGCAGACATAATTCCAGTTCCGTTCTCACAGTCTCCACAAGTTCACCTCGAGAGTTGCTAGTCGGAGAGCCCCAAGACAAATGGTGGGCATTGAAATCTCCTACCAATATGAACGGAGTCGCTAACTGGCTTATCAAATTCACTAAATCCCTGTGTTGAAGATTTTCATGTGGTGGCAAGTAGACACAACACACAGTGATTTTATAGGGGACAGCTGTTTGAAAGGCTACTGCTTGTAAAGGAGTTATTAAGTTTAGAGAAACAGCATCGATACAGTCACAGGCTAGGATGGCTACGCCACCTCTAGCTCGATCTTCTGTAACGAAGTCCGATCTAAAAACTGAATACTCCCTTAAATGGAAATTATGCGATTCGTGGAGATGTGTCTCCTGTAGACATACAAACATTGGGTACACATCTCGCACGAGTACTTTAAGTTCTTCTATGTGACTCCTAACACCGTTGACGTTCCATTGTATCACTGATTTGTTAATTGTTGACATTTATTAACTCAGCAATGGATTGATCTGACACCCATTGGTGCTTTCTCCTTTCTTGATTGGGACGTTTTTAGACGTCCCAGGCTTACATTTTTCAGATTCCATATTCACCCGTTCAGGGAGGGAATCTGAGGAAGATTTGGGTTTAGGGGGAGTGGTTTTCACATTCCCTCCTTTGTTAGCTTTTTTCCTAATACCCGGTAACGACGGTTGCGATGTGGTCTGGCATAACACTGGTCTACGTGGTTTGTTTTTTTCCAACATCTTCTGCACAGAAGCTTTGTTAGCCGTTGACAATGATTTTCGCAAAGAAACACAAGGCTCACTTAATGATTTATTTCGTGCTCCAATCCCCCCAGTGGAAGGGATTGGTACAAGAGGTAAATCACTATCCGTCGCTGCAGGTTGTACTAAATTCAAAGTAGGAGGACCATTCGTGACTATGGACAAAAGGCGAGAAACTTGTTCAGTTAGAACTTCAATTTTTTTCGACAGCTCGGCACAGTTGTTACAGGACGATTTGGAAGCGGTCAGAGTAGCGGCATAAGTCTTACTGTCTGCCTTTGGCTGAGTAGATCTATAGAGTTTTTTGGCCTCTGGAAACGACAGCTTGTCTTTCGCCATGATGCCTAGGATAGCTTTCTCTTCCTTAAAAGTAGGGCAGTTGTAGGATCGCGCTGGGTGGTCTCCACCACAGTTGGCGCATTTCGGAGAATTGACACATTCCTTATCATCATGGTCTTCAACGCTACATATACCGCATACGTTCTGCTTCGAACAGGTAGAGCTGATATGCCCAAATCGCTGGCACTTGAAGCAGCGCCTAGGGTTAGCCACGTATGGTCTCACTGAGAGCCTTTGGTAACCTGCATGTAAGTATTCGGGTATTTCCGGCTTTCCAAAAGTGACGATAAAAGAAGCTGTTGCTACTTTTTCTCCTTTGTCCATTTTCATTATAGGGATAACGTCCGTAACTAACTGAGAAGACAGTTCAGACTTTATTTCATCGATTGGAAGGTGCATTAAATCCCTACATGTGATGACCCCCTTTGAGTAATTCAAGGATCTGTGGGGAGCCACAGATACCATGACCTGGTCAAAGAAGGAGGTCATTTTTGATAGAGAACGGGTTTGTCTGTCGGTTGAAGTCGCAATTAAAAGTGTTCCGTTTCGAAGTTTCTTAATAGAGGCTACTGGGCCTCCAGCACACGCAGTAATAGCCTTGTTAATCAGGAAAGGAGAAACTTTGGAAAGATCTTTCCCTTCTTCGGCACTAGAAACAACTAAATACTTTGCTGATGGCAATGTCTGCGACGTTGCCACCATCAACTTTTTACTCAAATCTTGACTATCGTCAGGAGAATCCTGGCGTGTCCTCTTCAGACTAGTCATATTTGACGTGGTTTTAGAATCCATAAATATTTTTTGCCAGCCATCGTGTCAAGCGTTACGGGCGAGACTATAGGAACGGGTACACCCTTGGATCACATTAAGATCATTTCCAACCCTCAGAACTCTGAGGCCTATAGCTTTTCTCCTTAGCTCGACTGGATGGGCATCAGTTGAGAACTCGTAATACTGTGCACAGGCTCCGACACCCGTGTACCGCGGACACTCCCTGACCAAGGACCGAAGCGGCTTTTAGACCAGAAACCGCGCTTACGTCTTCGGCAGAGCAAGCTCACATCAGCGTCCCAGACCAGAGTTTGTCAAGCTCTGGCCTTTTCAGCACTCCCAACGCGCAACGGTTCTGACCAGTCAAAAAATCCCTAAGAGAAGATGTAAGTGTTGAAATGTCTATAGATTGTGTTGGTGTGTGTATGTGTGTGTATATGTTTTGTGAGTGGTGTAGTGTTAGGCTGGCGTACCGCGAGGGACGCCAAATCCCTCGTAGGTGCGGCTAGTCCGCACCCCCCTGCGGGCAATGATATGTAAAATAGCTTCAATAAGTAAGCACAACGCACAATCAATATTCCTCACCTTTGGTAGGAGCTGATCTTACCCTACAGCCTTTACCAATAAAACCTTCATTTGCATATCCTTTGCTAATAAAGTTCGGATTTATTCACAGTTGCATTGCTCAGTACTTACTTGACATATGTTCTGGTAATTTACTATTTTGTTATTCATATGAAATAGTTTAGAATACAAGAAAATGATTTTTAACGAGTTTAATGATTAATGGTTATTTAATATTTTGATGTCTACACTAATTTGTTGTCCTTTTCAAGTTATTATTGAAGTTATGGTATAAATACAGGACATCGACAATTTCCTTGCCAATAATAATGTGTGACAGTAATTTATAAATTTGATTCTTTAATTTAAAGAGAAATTAATTTTATACATTAAGATACGGAATGTCCTTTTATTATTATCTCCTGGCTACAAATAAGTACACACGCCTACGGGCGGACCTTCACTTATCTTACCTCAAACCACCAACTCTTCTCCAGCCAGCTCATTTCCAACCTCCCACTCTTTGATGTGACACCATACCTTGTCTGTAGGAAAGTAATGATTAATCCCTTGAATTCGAATTCTGTCCAAAACCTGTATCTCAAGGATTAAATCTCTCAGAACCCACTTCTGGATTTATAATGAAAGGAATGAGGCACAAAGACTTTAGTTGGACCCCAATGAAACTTACTTTATATAAAAGAAAACTAAAGGCTAATTGGAAAACAATTTTTTATTTTATATCTATATTTGAAGTATTTACAATTTGTTTTATATAATGGGTTTTTAAAATTCTTTTATCAATTGGTTTTGCTTTTACATTTTTGAAATATTTTTTCTCCAAACAAGTGTAATTTTGAGGTATTTTTTCATATCCCCAAGCAATCTAATATTTTTACTAACAATGCTAATTTACCCTCTCCTTCCATAGCTTATTAAAACAGTTTTTAAGTTGAAGAATGTCTGGTGAAGTAACATCACTTTACTAAGCTAATCTATAATGAATCATTACACTAAATCCCTTATTCCATTTTATCAAAATTATTTATATTAAGGTTCATATCACAATTACCTATCTTGTTATAACATTGATTGAAGTTAATATGCTTACTCAGAACTACAACTATTATATTATAAGCCATGTTACATGAAAAGTCTAATCAGATACATCCAGTGCATCATTGATGGCTTCAGTCCCCATTTCTTACCCACCATTCTTCTCACTGTCATCAGTGCCCTTTTGGCCCTGTTAACTGTCCTCTCAAGATGTGGGTTCCAGGTGAGTTTCCTGTCCAGAGTAACTCCCAGGTACTTCACCTCCCCCACAAACTCAAGGTATTCACCAAACAAGCGGGGCATCCTGGTCGTCAGATCTTTTCGCTGTCTGGTGAAGTTAATAAGAGCAGTCTTTTTCGAATTTACCCTAAGGTTCTCCTTATTATACCTCTCTTCAATCAGTCGTAGAGGATTTCTGATTACCTCAAGGACTGTATCAGGGAATCTGCCCAGGATCAGAACAACTATGTCGTCCGCATATCCCGGGCAGAAGTACCCCTGTTCATTCAGGAGTTCAATAAGGTTGGCAACCACTAGGCACCACAACAGAGGAGAGAGAACCCCCCCCCCTGTGCACAGCCCAGACTTGTCTCCGCCCTTCTGACCTCCCCTGCCACCTCTACAGAAATGCTTCTGTTTGTTAAGATGGAACTTATCCAACCACAAGTGGTTGCATCCACTCCATGACGTCTTGCACCACTTACCATCGTCTCCACCGAGGGGTTATTGAAAGCCCCTTCAATGTCGAGGAAGGCACCTATGGCACACCCTTTCTTAGCGATCATATGCTCAATCCTACCAACCACTTGATGGAGAGCTCCCTCGCAGGATTTCCTCGGTTGATAGGCATACTGGTTTCAAAGCAGTGGTTTTATGGCCAAAGCACTCCCCCTAATATGCCTATCAACCAGTTTTTCAAGTCCCTTAAGAACAAAGGACATGAGTGTAATAGGTCTGTATCCTTTCCCTTCCGATTGGTTACCGGTGGGCTTAGGTATAAAAACCACCTTACTAGATTTCCAGGCTGCTGGCACATGCCCTAGAGCAATGCTTAGCCTGTATAATTTAGTAAGTACCAGCACCAGCATATCCATTCCCTGCTGCTGCAGCACAGGATAGATCCCATCTGGACCAGGAGATTTGTAGGGTTTAAATGTGCCAATAGCCCATCTTACCCTTTGTGGAGTTACTATCCTCCTTGCCACTTCCCAGTCCTCCCTCTTACCACGTCTTGTGGAGAGTTTGGCAACTGGTTCAGTGTCTGCTCCTCCAAGTTTCCTGAGTACTGGAAGGGAAATGTGTTCTGACTAATTCTTCCACAGTTTCCCCTGCAGTTTTTGTTATATTTCCCAGTGGGGTTCTTAGCATCCCCACCGGGTTAACTGGGTCCTTAGAGAGCACTTTATGCAGTCGTGCCCCTTCCCAAGTTTTGTCAATCTCTTGACAAAACTCCTTCCAGGACTTCCTGCGTGCTTCTCTAATTGCCCTGTTGTATTCGGTTAGTGTTTTCCTATACTGGTCCCACTCCCCGTTCTTTTTTGCTCTATTAAAGAGTCTCCTGGTGGTCTTCCGAAGTTTGGCTAGCTTCTTGTTCCACCATGACGGATCCCCTACTTTTCTCCCCTCACTGAGAGGGCAGTTATCAGTAAAAGATTCTACTATAGCCTCGCCAACCAATGTGGCAGAGTCTTCTAGCTCTCTCCTCCCACCATACTCCAATCCAGCCTCCTCAATCCGAACACCCAGGTCCTGTAGGAGTCCCAGTCTGTTCTTCTTGGGTCCCTGGTTGGCCGAAGCATGGCTGGATTTAGGGAGATATCATACCTAATATGTCTGTGATCAGAAGAAGATGGTTCATCCGACACATGCCAGTTTAGTACATACCTAGCCATCTGGTTCGATGCCACCGTAATGTCCAGGACCTCCTGTCTGGCCCTAGTGACAAACGTCGGCTCTTCCCCCTGATTTAAGACTAGTAAATTCTTAGAGCTAAGATAAGCTAAAAGTTCCTCACCTCTAGTGTTGGTACCTGTACTTCCCCACGAAGTGTGATTGGAGTTAGCATCCATCCCCACCAGCAGCTCCTCATCCACAGCCCCGCAGTGCTCGATCAGCCTCCTCAGCTCTTGTGTTGGTAGAGCCCCCGCGTAGTCAAAGGGGAGATATGCAGTGGCCAGGTTCAGCCTCCTCATCCCCCCCTCCGCCCGCAGCTCCACCTTCACTGCTATCATGTCCCTGCAGCAGAAGTCCGTTAGTACAAAAGCACTCAACCCCCTCCTAACCAGGATACATGTCCTGGGAACACCGGAGTCCTTATCGTACAACAACTTACCTCCAGATGTCGCCAGCCCGCATATTCGTCCTCCAGAAATCCATGGCTCCTGGATGAGAACCAAGTCCACCTCCCCCTGTCCAGCATCCTACACACAACAGCACTAGCCGCCCTGCTATGCTGTAGGTTCACTTGGAGGATCTTGATCATTGTTCTGCTTACTTCGCAGTTGCCTAGGTCCGCAGAGCAGCCCCAGGACTAGACATCGTGCTCAACTCTACAGCCACTTCATTGGTTTCTGCAGTCGGCAGCTTGACAGCCGCCCCCGCACCCCCCAGTGATGGTTGCCGTTGACACATCTGCTACAGACTCACGGTTTGCCGTCTCATTAGCTCCCAAAGTCTGTGCAGTCTCAAAGTCAAATCTTTTACTTACTTGGTCCATTACCGTCCCACGAGTATGGGGGAAATAACGGTCGACCAGAGCAGAGCCCCCACTGCCCTGGCAAGACAACATACAATGAGGTTTTGTCTGGTTCCTCAAGGGGATCGTGTGCGACTGCATTTTATACCCTGCAGTCATTCATCCTTCGGCACGATGCCTTCCACCTTGGATTGGGTATTCAGTCACTGACCTTGAAGCACACCCCAAGTTCAGGACATTATTAACTGTTGCTCATGGAGCGAACAGCCTGCTTTACTCTCTTTTTTACAACTTTGTTGTTAGGGTAGTTTCCCGCCCATACTTCACTGTCGCATTGCCCTTGGTTCACCCGGGAGGTGAGAGTAGCATTGTGAGGACTTAATTCCCAACTACCCCAGTCTCCCCAGTCAGAGCAGTTTTTTCTACCACACCCAACCGGTTGACTGACGAGGAGGGATAATTCCTCACCTTTGAACCATTGCCTTTGTCCAGGTCTGCATATTCAGAAACCTTCCGGAATCCTTATTCACAGGTAACCTACATTTCTGTAGGCCGTCCCACTATCCGCCACCTTTGGACCCGCCCGGTTGCTCAGGCCAGCTAGCCGGGACCAAAGATCTTAATTGTGTCTTGCACAGAAGCTGGAAAAGATCTTTCAAAAGTATCGCCTTTTGTAATCCAAAAGGCTATAACTGGATGCACAGCAGGACCTGTCTCTTCCATAAGGAAGTTAAGGAACGGAACACTGCTGTTAGAAACAAGTAATTCAAAACAGTCACAGTTATTATTAAAAATGACCTCTTTCTTTGATCAGGTCAAGGTTTCGGTGGCCCCCCTCAAAACCTTGAACTCATCAAAAAGAGTAATATCATGCAGAGATCTTTTGTATGTCCATGAGGACGAAATAAAATCTGAACTGGAATCGGAAGGTGTAACAGATGTCGTACGAATTATGAGGATGGAAAACGGTCAGAGAGTTCCAACAACATCATTAATCCTGACATCCGGAAAACCATCCATCCCGGAATACCTATATGCGGGCTATCGATGGCTTTCTGTTAGGCCTTACGTTCCCAATCCATGCCGGTGCTTTAAATGCCAACGTTTTGGACACATCAGCTCTTCTTGCTCCAAGCCAGAGGTATGCGGACACTGTGCATCTGAAGGCCATAATGAGAAGGTTGGATGACTCTCTGCCTGGAACGTCCAACATTCCAGGCCAGCAAATTGTCAATGACAGCAGTGAGAGCCAGGTGAATCCATTTCACTAAAATATAATGTCCACACCTAAACAAACCATGATTCAGTGGAACATTAATGGTGTTAAAAGTCACATTAAGGATCTCAAAATAATTGTAAGAGATGTGTCTCCTATGTACATATGCATTCAAGAGACACATCTCCATGAATCGCACAATTTCTATCTAAGGGAGTATTCAGTTTACAGATCGGACTTCGTTACAGAAAATCGAGCTAGAGGTGGCGTAGCTATTGTGTCAATGCCGTTCCTGTGAGCTTAATAACTCCCTTACAAGCAGTGGCAATTCAAACAGCTGTTCCGTACAAACTCACTCTCTGTTATGTCTACCAAGTGACAACCTGCAACAGAGAGATCTTGTAGACCTTATAAATCAGTTACCGACTCCGTTTTTATTAGTGGGCGATTTCAATGCCCACCATGTTTCATGGGGTTCACCAGAATGCAACCCGCGAGGTAATCTGATCGAAAGCATCAGATCGGAACTGGATTTATACCTGCTAAATGACGGTTCTCTGACACATTTAGCAGCGTCAACAGGTGGATGGACAGCTGTAGACTTGTCATTATGCAGTCCTGCTTTGGCTACAAGGCTAAAATGGTCAGCATTGCCTGATCTTTACAGTAGCGACCACATTCCTATTGAGATCTCTTTGTGTGACTCCTCACCCTGTTGTGTTCGACATCCCCGTTGGATCCTTAAAAAAGCCAACTGGGAACAATTTTCACAAGATCTAGAATCACTGGACGTGGATTACTTGGCTCCCATTGATGACATTGTCAATTCATCTAAAAATGCCGCCGGAAAGGCAATTCCGAAAACCTCATCCAAACCACGACGACCACCTGTTCCGTGGTGAAATGATGAGTGCAACGGAGAAAATTTCTGAACCAGTTCAAGAGACATCCTACGAGTGAAAACCTGCGAAAGCACGGAGAATATTTAGGCAAAGTATACGAGAATCATGGTCGCAGTACATTGGCACAATTACAAGGACTACAGCTCCATCCACAATATGGAAGAAATTACGATCAGTCTAGCATTTCCGTTCCGATGCCAATAATTTCATTAAGGCATCCGGATGGAGTTATGACCACGGACTCTGAGGAAATTGCCAATGTGCTAGCGTTATCGTTCTCAAAACATTCTTCATCTTCTGCATACAAGGATGCTTTCCAGGTGTACAAACGTAAACAGGAAGCCTCACCTTTCACCGTTGGATTGTCTGGAGATTCTTGTTTGAACATCCATTTCTCTATCGACGAACTAGAGTCAGCTCTCTCGTCAACGAAGGATTCTGCTCCAGGCCCGGATGATATTGTATACTCCATGATTAAAAATCTACCACCGTCGGCAAAACTAGTTCTCCTTCGGATATACAACCGTATATTTGGGGAGCACGGTTTTCCCGATGCATGGTTAGAAGCGACAATTATTCCTCTTCTAAAACAAGGAAAGGACAAAGCTAATCCCAGTAGTTACAGACCCATCTCTCTGACCAGCTGCCTATGCAAACTACTGGAGAAGATGGTCAACCGTCATCTTGTCTGGTATCTAGAAACAAACAAACTTCTTTCTAACGTTCAGTGTGGTTCCAGACAGGACGTTCATCAGTTGACCAATTGGTTTTGTTGGAGTCAGCTAAACAGAATGCCTTCATCTTACGACAAACACTGGTAGCGGTTTTCTTTGACCTTGAGAAGGCATATGACATGGCATGGAGAAGAGGAATTTTGAACGTATTGAAATCATGGGGTATACAAGGTAACATTCTTGCTTTTATACAAAATTATTTGAATAACAGGACTTTTCGTGTACGTCTAGGAAGCATATATTCTGATCGTTGCGAACTAGAGAATGGTGTACCACAGGGTGGCGTTTTGAGTGTGACGCTGTTTGCTGTTGCTATTAACAGCGTCACTTCAAACGTACAGTCACCGGTCCACTGTACCCTGTTTGTAGACGATTTTACCCGCAGGGGGGTGCGGACTAGCCGCACCTACGAGGGATTTGGCGTCCCTCGCGGTACCCTAGCCTAACACTACACCACTCACAAAGCATACACATACACACACCAACACAATCTATACACATTTCAACACTTACATCTTCTCTTAGGGAATTTTGATGGGTCAGAACCGTTGCGCGTTGGGAGTGCTGAAAAGTCTAGAGCTTGACAAACTCTGGTCTGGGACGCTGATGTGAGCTTGCTCTGCCGAAGACATAAGCGCGGTTTCTGGTCTACCAGCGGCTTTGGTCCTTGGTCAGGGAGTGTCCGCGGTGCATGGGTGTCGGAGCCTGTGCACAGTATTACGAGTTCTCGACTGATGCCCATCCAGTCGAGCTAAGGAGAAAAGCTATAGGCCTGAGTTCTGAGGGTTGGAAATGATCTTAATGTGATCCAAGGGTGTACCCGTTCCTATAGTCTCGCCCGTAACGCTTGACACGATGGCTGGAAAAATAATATTTATGGATTCAAAAACCACATCAAATGTGACTAGTCTGAAGAGGACACACCAGGATTCTCCTGTCGATCTAATTAGTAAAGATTTGAGTAAAAAGTTGATGGTGGCAACGTCACAGACATTGCCATCAGCAAAATATTTAGTTGTATCTAGTGCCGAAGAAGGGAAAGATCTTTCCAAAGTTTCTCCTTTCCTGATCAACAAGGCTATTACTGCCTGTGCTGGAGGTCCAGTAGTCTCTATTAAGAAACTTAGAAACGGAACACTATTAGTTGCGACTTTCAACAAGAGAGAAACCCATGCTCTATCTAAAATGACCTCTTTCTTTGACCAGGTCTAGGTATCTCTGGCTCCCCACAGATCCTTGAATTACTCAAAGGGGGTCATCACATGTAGGGATTTAATGTATATTCCAGTTGATGAAATTAAGTCCGAACTGTCGTCTCAGTCAGTTACGGACGTTGTCCCTATCATGAAAATGGACAAAGGAGAAAAGATAGCAACAGCTTCTTTTATCGTCACCTTCGGCAAACCGGAAATACCCGAATACTTACATGCAGGTTACCAAAGGCTCTCAGTGAGACCATACGTGGCTAACCCTAGGCGCTGCTTCAAGTGCCAGCGATTTGGGCATATCAGCTCTATCAGGGTGTCTAGTGACAGGGAAAACCGGGAAAACCTGGAAAAGTCAGGGAATTTTAAGATTCTGGAAAATTCAGGGAAAAGTCAGGGAAAATTTTAAAAAATCGGGAAAATATTTATTTTGATTAGAAACAAAACTAGTGGCCATTGCTCTCGAATATTTGGTATTGTAAGCCAGCGGTTTAGGGGCAGGGCAGTCAGGAAATAGCACTTCTTTATTTAGATGCCCATTATTTATTTGATAAGCCCAATGCTATGACTTCAGGACTTATGTCAATAAATATTAAACGTGTCGAGTTGGTACAGCTGGGAGGTTTTAGCCTGGACCGTGGCCTTGGGGTGCGCAGTGGTTCTGTTATCATATGGACAGGTGGGGATAACAGATAACTCAGTCTGTTTCTGACCACACAGAACGCTGTGTAAACATTCGTAGCCAGCTATTTGTCTAGACTCGTGATAGTATGTATTTTATTTGACGGTGATTATTTGTACACTGTTTATTTCAACATGGAAGGTTCCAGTTTTCCTTGCTGTAGCGGGCAAGCGCGTCATGCAGATGTCGTCATTACCTCCCCTCCTTCCTTAGGATAAATATAAACTAAAGGATAAAGTGACTGAAGTAGAGATTATATGGTGCTTGAATTTTGTAATGCAACACTTCTTTACGCAATGCAGAAGGTAGTGTGCCTCTTTCCAAGGATGTTCCCTGATAGCACCATTGCACAGAACATGAGATTGGGGAAAGATAACATTTCCTATAGTGTTGTAATCGGTTTATCAAATTATATTAAAGACCTGTTACTGACATAATTAAATTCAAATTCTAACTATGTAATTGGCTTTGATGAAAGTTTAAACAAAATATCACAAAGAGCTCAAATGGATTTGAGTGTTAGGTATTGGGATGCAGAGACGGATGAAGTGAAAGCTCGATATTTTGGTTCTGTGTTCCTTACAGACACAAAAGCAAAAGAGTTACTCAATTCATTCTTCAAAGTCTGGATTTATCCAAGATCCTTCAGATATCAATGGATGGGCCCAATGTAAACTGGGCTTTCTATAGACATCTAAAAGAGGAAAAGTCAGGGAAAACTCAGGGAATTTCTTCAAGCTATTTTACTAGACACCCTGGAAAACTCAGGGAATTTCTTCAAGCTATTTTACTAGACACCCTGTCTATTTGTTCGAAGCAGAACGTATGCGGTATATGTAGCGTTGAAGGCCATGATGATAAGGAATGTGTTAATTCTCCAAAATGCGCCAACTGTGGTGGTGACCACCCAGTGCGATCCTACAACTGTCCTACTTTTAAGGAAGAGAAAGCTATCCTAGGCATCATGGCGAAAGACAAGCTGTCATTTCCAGAGGCCAAAAAACTCTATAGATCCACTCAGCCAAAAACAGACAGTAAAACTTATGCCGCTACCCTGACCGCTTCAAAATCGTCTTGTACCAACTGTGCTGAGCTGTCCAAGAAGATTGAAGCTCTTACTGAACAAGTGCCTCACCTTTTGTGCTTAGTCACAAATGGTCCGTCTTTGAATTTGGCACAACCTGCAGCAACGGATAGTGTTTTGCCTCGTGTACCTATCCCTTCCACTGGGGGGATTGGAGCACGAAATAAATCACTAAGCGAGCCTTGTGTTTCTGTGCAGAAGATATTATCAACGGGTAATAAACCTTCTGTGCAGAAGACGTTGGAAAAATCCAAACCACATAGACCAGTGTTACGTCAGACCACATCGCCACCGTCGTTACCGGGTATTAAGAAAAATGCTAACAAAGGAGGGAATGTAAAAACTACCCCTCCTAAACCCAAAACTTCCTCAGATTCCATCCCTGAACGGGTGGATACGGAATCTGAGAAATGTAAGCCTGAGACGCCTAAAAACGTCCCAGGCAAGAAAGGAGAAAGCACCATTGGGTGTCAAATAAATCCTTTGCTAAGCTAATAAATGTCTGCTTAGGAAGTCAGTGATACAATGGAACGTCAACGGTGTTGGGAGTCACATAGAAGAACTTAAAGTACTCATGCGAGATGTGTATCCAATGTTTGTATGTCTACAGGAGACACATCTCCATGAATCGCATAATTTCAATTTAAGGGAGTATTCAGTTTTTAGATCGGACTTCGTTACAGAAGATCGAGCTAGAGGTGGCATTGCCATCCTAGCCCGTGACTGTATCGATGCTGTTTCTCTAAACTTAATAACTCCTTTACAAGCAGTAGCCGTTCAAACAGCTGTCCCGTATAAAATCACTGTGTGTTGTGTCTACTTGCCATAACAACAAAACCTGCATCACCGTGATTTAGTGAATTTGATAAGCCAGTTACCAACTTCGTTCTTATTGGTAGGGGATTTTAATGCCCACCATTTGTCTTGGGGATCTCCGACTAGGAACTCTCGAGGTGATCTTGTTGAGAGAGTAAGAACGGAACTAGACTTATGTCTGCTAAGTGACGGTTCTCCTACTCATTTAGCAGCATCTACTGGTGGATGGACAGCTGTTGACCTATCGATTTGCAGCCCTCAATTAGCTACTAGATGCACATGGTCGGTACTCAATGATTTGTATGGAAGCGACCATGTGCCTATTAAGATCAGTTTATGTGACTCCCAACCCTGTTATGCTCGAAATTCCAGTTGGATTTTGCGAAAAGCTAACTGGGACTCCTACTCGAATTACCTCACTTGACATGGATTATCTGACACCCATTGATGAAAATATAGAAAATTTTACGAAAGCAATTTTAAATGCCGCTGAAAAGACCATTCCGAAAACCTCTGCGCATCCACGCCGACCGCCTGTGCCGTGGTGGAACGATGAATACACAGAAATCCTCCGTTTACGACGAAGAGCTCTTAGGAAATTTAAACGACACCCAACGAATGGAAACCTTCAGGAATATAAAATACTCCGTGCGAAAGCACGGAGGATATTTGGGCTGAGTAGAAAGAATTCTTGGGAACAGTACATTAGCACAATTAGATTAACAACTCCGTCCTCTACAGTGTGGAGGAAACTAAGATCAGTTTGTGGTACTTCCATTCCGTTGCCAGCCATTGTGCTGAAGCAACCAGATGGGAGATTAATCACAAACAGTGATGACATTGCTAATGTACTTGGAACATCTTTTTCTAACTTTTCGGCTACTACAGCCTATAATAGATTGTTCCAGATATATAAACTGAAGGAAGAAGCAATACCGTTTAATGTTGGGTTGTCTGAGGTCTCTACTTTAAACACCCCTTTCTCTATAGGGGAATTGGAGTCAGCTCTTGCGTCAATGAAGGATTCTGCACCAGGTCCTGATTCCATTGTGTACTCCATGCTAAAACATCTACCATCATCGGCGAAACTTGTCCTCCTTCGAGTATACAATCGTTTATTCGAGGAGCGCTCTTTCCCCGATGCATGGTTAGAATCGACTGTAATTCCTCTTTTGAAGCCAGGTAATTACAAAACCAACCCCAGTAGTTACAGGCCTATATCACTTACAAGCGTCTTGTGCAAACTACTGGAGAAGATGGTCAACCGCCGTCTTGTCTGGTACCTAGAAACCAACAACCTTCTTAGCAACGAACAATGTGGTTTCAGACTAGGACGATCATCAGTTGACCAATTGGTTTTGTTAGAATCCGCTATTCAAGATGCCTTTCTCTTGCGTCAAACACTCGTTACGGTTTTCTTTGACCTTGAAAAGGCATATTATATGGCATGGAAAAGAGGAATTCTGAACACTCTGAAATCATGGGGTATACAAGGGAATATCCTAGTATTCATCGCTAACTTTCTTTCTAACAGATCTTTTCGCGTTCATCTTGGAGGCACAAATTCAAATAGTTACAGACAGGAGAATGGTATACCGCAAGGCAGCGTGCTGAGCGTCACGCTATTTGCCGTTGCAATAAATAGTATCACCAGTAATATACGATCTCCGGTACACTGTTCCCTTTTTGTGGATGACTTTTGTATATATGTGCCTGCTCGTAGTATGGCAACTGCGGAAAGATCCCTGCAGTTAGCAATATACAGATTAGAGGAATGGTCAAACACTACAGGTTTTAAATTCTCTGCTTCGAAGACCCAATGAGTAATATTTAGTCGTCGTAGGCAACAGCAGGAGCCGATCCTTTATCTTGATGGGGTTCAGCTTCAAACCACGGATAGTGTTCGATTTTTGGGTCTTTTATTTGATAAAAGACTCTCATGGAGTCCACATGTTCGTGATTTGAAGGTGAGATGCAGCAAGAAATTGGATATGTTAAGAGTCCTTAGTGGTACGAATTGGGGAGCAGACAGAACTACTATGCTTCGGTTTTATCGCGCAGTCGTTAGATCGCGCATAGATCATGGTTGTCAAGTTTACTCATCTGCACGACCTACTGTTCTGAAAACTCTTGATACCATCCACCACTCTGGACTTAGACTGGCTACTGGTGCATTTAGAACTAGCCCAATCCCTAGTCTTCTTGTCGAAGCTGGGGAACCTGCCCTTTCTAGACGACGTCAGATGCTACAAATATCTTACGTTTCTGTTCTTCGAAGCAAACCCAAACACCCGGCATTTGAAATAGTCTTTCATAATACGCTAAATCAAGTGTACAATACACGTCAACGTTCGACCGCTCCATTTGGCATACGAACGTTAAGAATATTGGATGACCTTGAGTTGCAACTTCCAACTATGTTTGAACGACAAATGTGCTATCTACCTCCATGGATAATAAAAACGCAGCACTTCGACTATTTTTTGTCCAGTTATATAAAACATGATACTCCTGTTGTGGTCTACCACCAGGAATTTTTATCCATTTATAAATCTCACCAACACAGTGAAATTATTTTCACTGATGGATCTAAACTGGACAATGGCGTTGGGTGTGCGTTTTATGCATCTGGGTGTAGCTACACGTACGGATTGCCCTCAGCTTGCAGTGTTTTCACGGCAGAACTTTTCGCCATCTTAAAAGCATTAACTGATATTCGATCTTGATCCTCCCACTATCTTTTGTGTTCTGACTCCAAAAGTGCTCTTCAGGCTTTTCAGGATGTTTTCTCCGTCAACCCTTTAGTTATGGACATTTTGTGTGCTGTACACAGGCTTCAATTAGGGAGTGTGGGGGTTATGTTCTGTTGGGTTCCTGGACACTGCGAAATACTCGGAAACACAAAAGCGGATGAAGCGGCTAAGAATGCAACACGTTTAGTGCCCATTACTCAACGAGTTATGGCATCTGAATATCTGTGTTTTGCAAAACATTTAATGCTCGCGGCTTGGAACGATGAGTGGCATACCGTGATTGAGAATAAGCTGAGGGAAATTAAAGATACCGTCCGTCCATGGAGGTCTTCAATTCGTTCAAACCATAGGGAGGAAGTGGTGGTTACACGCCTTCGCGTTGGCCACTCTTTTGCAACTCATGGATATTTGATGCGTCGTGAAGATCCACCAATATGCCAATACTGCGGTGGTATCTTCACAATTAAACATATTTTAGTAGATTGTGTTAGTGTAAGAAATATTCGTGCACTTTGTAACACTCTTAAAAATAAGGTGTTACATATAAATTCATTTTATATATTTAATTTTTAGTTAATAATTATATCTTCCCAATATAAAAGAAAATTTTTGTTTTATTCGTGCTCATTGTGAAGTTAGCATAGATAGTAGCACCCCTAGCGGGTAAAAATGTAAAATAGTACGTGTAAAATATCGTACGATAGTAGTAACTCAGGGTAATTAACTGACATCACCTCATGTGACGCAAGCATGGTCTGATATCGCCAGATCCAATGCACCAATCGATATATTCAAAATAATAACCAAGGGTGGGATTTCCGTTGGCGTGCCCCTTCAGAAGCCCCAGTTCTCCAAAAGTCTTTGAATGAGACAGACGTGATGGCATTTTCGGACGTAACCTAGAAATTTATAAGCTTCCAGCA
The DNA here is from genome assembly GCA_036971475.1 of Prosapia bicincta. Taxonomy (NCBI): domain Eukaryota; kingdom Metazoa; phylum Arthropoda; class Insecta; order Hemiptera; family Cercopidae; genus Prosapia; species Prosapia bicincta. The sequence continues at coordinate 328,024 of JBAIZL010000070.1, read as the reverse complement.
TTCAAAATTTAAGATGTCAAGGCCGGTACCAAATTTATTTAACGCAACAAAAGAAGAAGTCAGAAGCGATTATTTATGTATTTCAAATGAGTAAAAGTTAATATCATTTTTGTTTAAGTGCGCTGATTTCCAAGAGCGATGTGTTAAGTGTTTAGTGATTCCAAAAGCCATGGGCAATGTTTAATATGTGTTAAAGTGTTTTAAAAATAAGTAATGTGCACAAGCAGGTACGTTTTAGATAATTATAAAGAAAATGTATTTTAATGTTAACTAAATTGAAGAATTTTTAAATGATAAACGGTTAACACATGAACTGTAGAAATTGTCCCTTGAATATTCATTTCTAAAAATTTAATTGGAAATCTTAAGTTACTATCCTCTCGATATATATAAATTTCAAAAGTTAATAAGTAATTAAAAAGTATGGAATAATTAGCAGTAATTAAAAGTAAATTACTCGACACATTGCTGTCTTTTGTTCTTTTGTAATTTGTCACTGATTAATAAGTTGTATGACTTTGTATTTTAAAAATTTAAATTCTTTTTTCACAAGTAAACTAGAACGTAACAAACTTTCAATTTTCATTTCAAGTAACCTAGTTTTATCTTCCGAAGATATCAGAAGACCGTTTACAGAAAGACATTATTATGCCTGGCTGAAAACGGAAAACTAGGAGCCCCTGGTAAGTAAGGTTAATTAATTTGTTAATTAGTAATTAACACACATTTTTAATAAAGCCCTGATAAATACTTACCCCACAGGAAAAAAAAGGCTCAACCCGTTACACTTTTTAATTTAAAAGGCAGTTTAAAGGTGGTGCTAAGGGACGATGCCTCGGCCATTGACCGAGTCATCGCTTTCTTGCACCACTTGAAAATATTTTTTAAAATTTAATATTTAAAATATATATATATTTTTTATTTATACATATAATTCTATGTGTTTATTTTATTTATTTAAATTTAATTTATTTTATGTTCTTGTTATTGTTATTGAGATTTATTTATTGATAAATTGTTACCTATTATTGTTTTACATATTGTTATCATTTATTTATTGTTATATTGTTTTTGTTGTTATTTTGTTATTTATAGTTTTTATTTCCTCTTAATTTTTTATTTTGTAGATTTGTTGCCGTTTTGTTTGATATTTATTGTTATGTTTTCTCTTTTGTAATTTTTGTTGTATTTAAATTTATTTTTTTATTTTTTTTTAATATTGAGTTCCGTGTTAGAATTTTTTTGGCGATGATAACCACAATTGGTTTATCGCCAGGAAAAAAAAATATAGACGATTTTTGTATATATGTGGCTGCTAGAAGTATGGCAACAGCGGAAATATCCTTACAATTAGTCATTAATAAATTGCAAGAATGGACCAAGTTTTCGGCTTCGAAGACCCAGTGTATAGCATTTAGTCGTAGCAGGCAACACCAGGAACCTATTCTTTATCTTGATGGTACGCGGCTTCAGACCGCGGATAATGTGAGATTTTTGGGTCTTTTATTGGATAAAAGACTTTCATGGAATCCGCATGTGCGTGATTTGAGGACCCGGTGCAGCAAGATATTGGATATGTTGAAAGTTCAAGTGGTACAAATTGGGGAGCAGACAGAACCTGTATGCTCCGTTTCTATCACGCCGTTGTAAGATCGAGCATAGCTTACGGCTGTATAGCCTTTCCGCCTTTTCATCTGCTCGACCTACGGTTCTGAAACTCCTGGATTCAATACATCACGCTGGCCTTAGACTTTCTACTGGTGCTTTTAGATCAAGCCCAATCTCCAGCCTTCTAGTTGAAGCTGGAGAACCATCTCTCTCAATGCGACGTCAAATGCCACAAATTTCATATTACACTGGTCTTCGAAGTAAACCTAAACATCTGGCATTCAAAGCAGTTTTTGATAACTACCTCGAGGATCGTTACAATGTGCGTCAACGTTCAACTGCTCCCTTCGGAATAAGAACATTGCGCAATTTTAGCAATCTAAATTTAGAACATCCACCTATATTCGAACGAACATCATGCTACATCGCTCCATGGATAATACAAAAGCCAAAATGTGACTTCTCATTGTCCAGGTACTTGAAACACAATACTCCTGACGTTATTTATCGTCAGGAGTTTTTGCAGATACAACTAACTCACCTACATACTGTGACTATATTCACAGACGGTTCAAAACTGGACAATGGGATAGGTTGTGCATTTTATATGGAAGGACAAACTTTCACTTACGGATTACCCTCAGCCTGTAGCGTTTTTACTGCAGAACTTTATGCAATTTTCTAAGCTTTAAGATCGATTCCGTCTGCAAAATCTAAATATCTTGTGTGTTGTAATTCCAAAAGTGCTCTCCAGGCTATTCAGGAAATGTACGCTAAGAACCCTTTAGTTGGAGACATCTTGTGCTCAATACACAGCTCCACTTTTGTCCGTTTTGTAAAAGTACCATCACAATCAAGCACATTCTGTTTGATTGTGATGAGTTGACCAATTTGTATATTCGTTACAATCTTCGAGGTAGTTTGAAGGTGGTTTTAAGGGACGATGTCACGGCTATCGACTGTGTCCTCGCTTTCTTACGCCACCTTAATCTATTTAATAATATTTACATTTTGTATAATTTTAGGTTCTTTAGTTTTAGATAGTTACAATTAGTTTTAAACATTTATTTTTTTATTTTGATTAGTTTTATTTATGTAATATTTATTTTAAATAGGGATTAGCCGATTCCGACTCTCGATTCCAGGTGGTATCGAGGAATCGTCGATACTCGATTCTTCATCATAAAAGTGTTGATTCTGATTCCTATTTTGTTAACTATTCAAATATGTGTGTGGAGTAATTTATTGGAAAAATAATTAATTACCAACTATGTCTTATTTATGTATTAGACGGATGACAGAAACACTGTATTATTCCTCCGAAACTTAACCTCAATAAATTATATTATAGACAGATATCACTCTCACAGTATTGTAATATATTTGAGAGCGAAAAGAAAATAAACACGATTGTAATAGTAAATGAAACTATTTATTACATGATAAAAAGATTCGCACAGTAGCTACAAATGTAGCAAAATAATGTACAGTAATATAAACTTACAGGTGAAATAGTTTGTGTACTTTAACAAACAAAGCGAACGCGTCACTGCACCTTAATACTACTTTAGCTGCCGGCCACAATATCGGCGTTTTTATACAAAATTGCCAAAATATTTTAAGCTCATTTTTAAATAATGTATTTTTATACTTTGTTCCCCTATCATATCTAAGTATGAATATACGTTTCTTATCATAATATTTATAAAAATACGTGTCGGACCAACTGGCCGAACATAGTTTTTTCCTACTATAAATGAAACGTAAATAAACTCCGTCGGACCAATTGACCTGACATTGTTTTTGATTTAATTAAATTTTATTATCTGTGCAACACTGTTTTGATATTTTTTGTGTTTTGTGTTAGCAAGAAACCACAAAACCATAATTTCATGACCCGGTTACCCAAATAATAAACTGACTGGTGATAAAAGTGTTTTGGCGCCTATCACTAAGACATGTAAACGTGTCACATGTGATTGATTTGTGAGTATAAATATTTTGAATATAGAACTAAAGTGTAATATATTCTCTCTCTGATAAGTAATGCTACAGGTCTAGTAAATACTATCCAAGATTCATATTAAGTAAAAGTTTTAACACCAAATAATTTACTTGTGGAATTTACGTTATAATTTACTTTCTAGTAAGGATGAGTAGTACTAATAAACATCGAGTGTTAAGAGGTCCGACGGTATTCGGTTCAGGGTACTGGCCGTCGCGTCAATTCGATGACGGTTAACAGAAACTGACGGTGGAAAACCACATAATATATCAAATATGAAAAAAGCACTTAACAACATTCATTTTGCCCAAATTTATCAACAAAAAAGATCTATACTTGAAGAAACTTTATTCTCAGACACAGGACCTACAAGTGATAGTCGGTTAAAAATCAACTGGGATTGATTAATAAATACAAAATAGACCTGAATCAGTTGCACTTGTTCCAGACACCTGCAGAAAAAAAGTCCCACCAGATGTGGAGAAGGTATGCCCCACTAATCCAGAATGTTGAGGAAGAAGGTACCCCAGGGGAATTGACAGTAGAAGAAGAAGTAAAAAATTATCTGGGGGAACCATTAGCCAGTCCAGATTGTGATGTTGGGAAGTATTGGGCAGTACAAAGTGCCAAATACCCTCATTTAAATGCAATGGCAATAAAATACATGTCTGCCCACTCGCGACAGTGTTTTATGAAAAACCTTTCTCAACTTCAGGAGTTAGCATATATGACAAGCGATCAAACTAGCTTGACCCACAACGTGTTTAAATGCTTGTGTTTTTGAACAGAAATGTACATTACCTGCCAGACTTTTAAATATTAAAAACTATCCTATTTGTATTAATTTTTTACTTTTTATGTTGTTCGTTTGTTTTTAATTTTTGTTTTGTTTTGAGAGACAATGTAAATAGGCTTAGGTATTTTTTCAAACATCATAAAATAAGTAAAGTTCACATTTTTAACTTTAAAATAAGTCATTACTTTTATCTGATATGTTTTTATGCTTTTAAAAATTCCTATTGATAAATCAAGGTTGAAGGTTTTGTGTAGCCTATTACATTAAACAGAACTTTTAAAAGGTTTTGCCATATGACCAAGATGGTAACTAAATTAATTATTAGAGAACTAGCATGTAAGCTAATATAACTTGAAAGAATCGAGAATCGACTAAAGAATCGAGAATCGAACTGAAAATTTTAGAATCGGAATCGAAAATTTTGGGAATTGGCCCATCCCTAATTTTAAAATTTAACTTTAGTTAGGCGATGATAACCTTAATAGGTTTTTCGCCTGGAAAAAAAATTCAACTTTTGATGAATTTCAATGAATGTTTTGATGTTAAGAAATATCTTTATACTTGGAATTTGAAAACAGATTGTGTAATGGCTAGCAGGGCAGTGTAACCTTATGCATCATGGGTTTAAATATCAATATTTCAAGACATTCAAAAAATACCTATTCTCATTTTGTGGAAATAATTTCATTGCCAGCAAGGTCACCTAATCTTTCAACTTACATTTGTGGGATTATCTGTAGTTTAATATTCTCATATATAAACCATACACTCAGAAGAACTAAAGGTTCTTATTTAAAATGAAGTTATTTTATTACCAATTATATTGCTTTGTCGTATCATAACAAATATTAGAGAAAGACTTTAAGGGAATAAATACGTAGGATACTTGAAAAATGTTTCATTCCATATCTTAATTATGTTCTAAAAATTAATTTGTGATGTACATAATTTTGCCAAACATATTATGAAATTAAGAAATATAATCAATTCTTTTAAATAAAAAAATTGTAGCACTTTCAAAACAAATGTTCCTTCTACTTCTTGAATACATCCTTCTTTAGAACACATTTCTATTTTCTATAAATATAATTTTTTTATAGATTACATTCTTTGTAAAGAAATTTTTTACTGGACTAACTTGATTATACTATGATTTCTTTAGTGTGATTTTCTTCAATTGTATTATTATTATTAATTCTTACAGTTACAATCGTATCATTTTAAACAAGTGATTTCTTTTAGCTTTTATTTACTGTTTTAGAATCCAGTCAATGGCATTAACAGCACTTCAAGAAATGACTGAACTCTATTTCGTTCAGTTCTTTGAGGATTCATTACTATGTACACTACATGCTCGTCGAGTAACTCTTCATCCAAGAGACATTCAATTAGCTCGTAGAATAAGAGGGCGAGCAGATCCAATAAATTAGTCTCATATCTTGATTATTACAATGTTATCTAGAATTTAATTATTTGAAATATGTTACTTTATTTGTTAAGGTGATGTAAATATGGCAATCAGTCTTGCAAAGTTTTTAATAGGGGATGGTAATTAATTTGTAAAACTTATAACAAACAGAATTCCGAAAATATGTAATTATTGAAAGGTTTAAAGGTAGTTTGATGTAGGTAGCTACTGACTCCTGATCTTGTAAAAAAATTCTCAAGTGTCATGTGTATTTTCCCTTTTATATCCTATTGCCTAAACCGTAATATCTTTAGATTTATTTTAAAAGAACTGAGGAAATGTGTAATAAATTATAACATATTTTTAGTACAATTTGCTGTTGACAAAAATATATTTATCAAATTTGTTTGAAAACTCAGAAAACAAAATAATTGAATTATTTTAAAAACAAATTTAGTTCAAATATTTCAACTAAATGTTGAAAAAATATTCAGTCATTTAGTTTCCTGCTTAAAAACAGGTTTTCTGCTCTCATTGAAAACCCAGATTTCTTTGAATTTTCTTTAACAAGCCTTTTTCATTATGTGAATAGGCGATGCATCTTAATATCCTCATTGTTGCTTAGTTGTTTTAGTACTAGTAATAGTACTCAATAATCTAGCGGCAGATAAAGAACCAACAAAGTGCCAAATTACTGTAAACACCAGATTATTGGGCGGTTAATCCTAGAATTAATAAGTAGCAAAATACGAGGACTATTCAGATAGTAAGGAACGTTTTTAAATAAAAAAAAATATAAGTACAATAGAAATATTATATCATCTGAAAGAGCAACTAAAATACTACTATTCTACGTAGTCTCCAAACAAATTGAGACATTTATCGTAGCGGTGGACAAGGTTCGAAATTCCTTCATCATAGAAATCTGCCGCCTGCGATGTCAAGCACTCAGTGACGCGCACCTTGAGCTTTGCGTCTTCAAAGCGCTGTGTTGCTAGCCAGGCCTTCATTCTTGGAAACAAGTGAAAATCGCTTGGTGCAAGGTCAGGACTATAGGTCTGATGAGGAAAAACCTCCCATTTGAATGACTCAAGGAGTTCTTTGGTGCGGTTTGCTGTGTGAGGCCGGGCATTGTTATGCACAAACAACATTTTTGATGTCAATTTCGGCCGGATTTTCAATCGCAGCGCACATCTTCAGTTGAAATTGCGAAAAAACGGGCAACGCGGAAATGTTCCCGTTGTCACTGTTGGACGCCTCCTGAGTTGCCAAGTGCACAAACACCAAAATGTACGGTTCAAACATTACTGTAGTATTTAGATTATAGTCTTTGTGGAAATTTAAAAATATTTAAATTCCTAGGAGTGTCTTTATCTCTATGAGAGAGGTTTGACTGAGAACTGTATTGTTTTGTAATTGGTTTGTTTCCTCACTATTTCTTCATATTTATGAATAACAATTATGTTTACAGTAGTGTCAGTAAAGTAAAACTGAAACATACAAAGGGGTTACATATCATTACTTCTACCTTTAGCATCTTGTGTAATGTTTGTAATATTTCTATGGGCACTTGTAATTACAGTTGAAGGCTCTTCAGTACAGAAATATAAGTTTTTCCCTTTGATTATTTTTGTTGTTCGTTGTGCAGCCGAACTTGCAGAGTCTGAACAACCAGTAGTAACAGCAAGAAGAGTTTGTTTAGAACTACCGTCAGGTCTTGATACAGTAGATGGAGTTCCACATATAACAGGATTTATTCCACAACTATAAAAGGAATGAGGTGTGTCAAATTTAAATTGAGAAATAGAACTGTGTGGGGCAAACATTACAGATGTTGATGTTGAATATTATCATTTACTGAATAATGATGCATTTTCTCTTCAGTTATTTATGCAATTTATTGTCTGAGGATGAAGTTGTCATGCCTAGAGTATGCTAAAATATCATCTTCTGAGTTATTTCCAATCTCCCCGTCATCATTGTCTGAATAAAAGCTATCATAATGTAAAAGTCTATTAATCGTGGTGACATAACTAGCAATACTATACAAACTATATATCAAAGAAAAACAGCATACAACTTGACAAAAAATAAGTAAATATTTTATATGACACAAATTTTCAACCCTTAGAGTCTACAACAACGAATATTTGATATAAAAATAAAACTAACAGCATAACACGATTTTATATAAAATAGCTACCTTTGGCATGATATTGTAATACTGACAAAGTAAAGTTGAGAGTACAAGAAAGAAACCTGTGAGTAAGGTGGTTACAGGCACAGTGCCCTCAAGAGATAAAGGGATGAGGACATTGTGATGACTGGTACAGTCCGAGTAAAAATCTATTCTATACAATCATATTTGTGTTTCGTTTTGTAATAATCACATCTTATCACTTTAGGTTAGTGAAAATCTGTTATATAGTCAAAAGTTACTCCTAAGTAGTTAAAAGCAAATGATATAGATAAAAAACTGTAAAATGTTGATAAAATAAAAATAAAGAGATTTAAAGTATAAAATCAATTGACAAATTCACTATAGCTGCTCCAGCATAGTGAATTAAACATCAGTACCAAAAAGGTTTTGAGTCAGGCAAGGAAGTCTTCAGACTAATAAATTCATTTTCAGCTTGTTTTAAGGAACAGAAGTCGCACTTTAAGTGATGACCTTTTGATCAGGGGAGGGTGTAAATTTATTTATAAAAATTATTCTCGCGACCGTAACAGTAGCTGTGTATGGTTTTTAGCGACAGGTACTGTGCGGTGTATGTTTATATAAGGGGGGGGAGGTATCTATTTTCAAAACTCATTCTGTTATAAGTCATTTCAGGTTTTGTAAGTTCAGATATAATAGGATACTACTTCAATTTTAAAATAAAATCATGCCATTTTCTTTTGTAAAGGTTGATTGTAATGCGTGTTATTTGAAGGGTTAACATGTAGAAGGGTAATCATAGTATTATTTTAACTCTAATTTTTCTAAACATACCTTTCTTAAACAGTGCTGCTGCCAGACAAGTAGAACAAGTACTTATAAGCAAAAACTTGCCTAAAAATATAACTTCCTTTTGCAATTTTTAGTGGCTCAGTTGCTACCTTTCAAGCATACTTCAGTCAGATGTATTTAAACAAATTGGTATCAAACAATAATACAGATATGTCAATTTTTCTGTAAACGTTTATTTTACATTCCCTATTTTTCCAGGATAAAACAATGAAAAGGCTTATATTGAAATTTTTATTATAGATGCTATATGCTAGTCAGTAGTAGTGATTGGCAAATTTTAGTGCATACTCCACCAATTCTTTAATTTTTGTTTGTATTAAATTTGGAAATTTTAAAATATTTTTTAATTAATTTGCATGGAGTTTTTAATATAATATACTTTTACAATTGTTTACTATTTATTAATGATTTATTTTATACAATAATTTGTTTTAGATACTAGAGGTTTTGTCTGTTTAAAATTTTAATAACTCTGTTAAGTAAATTCAATACACTAATACCCCATACTTACACAATAGGTGGGACCGAGTGATAACTGTGTAAGTTGAATTCGCATAAGTCGGGGTAAAATTTTACATACAATCACATAGGAATCGTGTAATTGGGACCAAAGACTAAATAAACTAATAATTTAAAAGAAAAATGTGTATTTATGAAAATCTTAAATACATAATACAACCAAAAATTTTATTATATATATACATAAGTAAACAGAAGTTATTTGACATGAAGGCTTCATAAAATCTAGTAAATTTGTTTGAAGAGTAGAAGATTTTTTCTTTTCACGCAGAATTTCCTCGTAACTTGCTATTCCTTTTTTTGTTTTATAACAGAAATACACTCATCTTTGGAGTCTGTGATTTCCAAAATTTGTAAGCCTTACTCAATTAAACTAATTTCTTTTGTCAAGTTTCTAACCCTCATTTTGTCTTCTACGTAATCTGGGTCTAAAGAATCTGCGTTTTTAAGATTTTGCTCTTGTTAATCCAGCAGTTCTTGAACATCAACGTTATCCACTTCAAAATTTAGTTGTCTGGCAAAACCGACAACTTCTTCAATCACATCAGCAATTTCATCAGATTTTGGCACTAATTCAGCTTGAGTTTCAGTGGCGAAAAAAAATGTACACACCTTTTTCCAAACGTCATTCAAATCTTTTTGTGAAATATCATTCCAAGATTGTCCAATGATTCTCAGAGCATCTAAAACATTAAATTGTTTCCAAAAATCTTCAACACAGAACTCGTTCTGTCTCATAGCTCCACGCAGATGCGCAAATGATCTTCTTGTGTAAAAAGCTTTAAATGTTTTGATGACTCCCTAATCCTTCGGTTGTAGCAAATTATTTGTGTTTAGTGGCAAAAATATCACTTTCACACGTTTGCGAAATAAGTTGAAGCAGTAGGACGATGGCCAGGTGCATTGTCAATTAATAGGAATTACATTTAAAGGAATTTGTTTAGACCGACAATAACGTTCGTTTTGAGGTGTGAAATAATGACCAAACCCGTCCTCAAAAAAAAGCTATTTATCAAAGCCTTCCTATTCAACATCCAAATTACGGACACGCTAGCTTTAGAAATATTTTTTAATGCCCATGGATTTTTTGAGCGATAAGTTATGAGAGATTGCAACTTACATTCAACAGCTGTATTTGCGCTAAATATCACTGTCAATTGGTCTTTGGTGGCCTTAAAACCTAAAAATATTTTCTCTTTATGAGCTACCAAAGTTCTAATATGCATTTTCTACCAGAACAGGACAGTTTCTGCATAACTTGGACAGCGTGATTTAAAACCTGGCAACTTGGGAATCGCGTTAGACGGGGTAGCGTAAATCGAGGTATTACTGTACTCAGTTTTAGTGCATACTCCACCTATTCTTTAAATTTTGTTTGTATGAAATTAGGGTATTTTATTGTTAATTTGCACGAAGTTTTTCATATAATATACTTTTACAATTTTTTCCTCTTATTTATTAATGATTTATTTTATATAATAATTTGTTTTAGATGCTAGGGGTTTTGTCTCTTTAAAATTGTAATAACATCGTTAAGTAAATTCAATACTGTTTATTATTAGATTTACTTTTTAGACATGTTAAAGTATTGTTAATAAATATCAAGTTTTAAGTGTTGTTTTTTGTCATTACCATTTCATTAATTCCATGTCTTTTGCAATCACTATTAAATTTTCTCAAATGTGTGTTTTTTTTAATAGTATTGCTATGTGTGTGAATTAGTATTGCTATTAGAAGTTTAAGTGTTAGGTTACAAACAGATGAATTCATTTAATATAAATTCAACTTAAATGAAATTGTACTCTGAAATGATATAATGGGTGCATCAGTAAATTGGGGAATTATTAAAACACCATAAGTAATTTTAAAAAATGGTGCTTTATTAATTTTGAGGATACCAATTGATATTTATATATTTACAATTTAAAACCAAACAAATTATTTAAAAGAGTATGATTTCAATCATTCAGAATGAAAGCTATCAAACGCAGAGAGATTTAGTGATCTTTCTGGCCATGGAATGATTCATTCTAGTAAATCTCATGATTAGGAAATGTTTTTTTTATTTATTAGATTAAATAATTATTGGACATGAGTTGAATAATATATTATAAAGCATAGTCATTAAGATTTTGGATTATGGAAAATAGCACCATTTTGCTGGAAAAAAACAATTATTGGTAACCAGATTATGAATTAATTCAGGTTGAAGAAAATTCTTTAACATGTTGGTATATTCACTGTAACTGCACATTCATTTTCAAAAAAGTATGGCATTAAAATAGTGTGAGATGTAATCGCACACCTAACTGTTACTTTAACACTGAAGCAGTTTTTTGTGGATTTTTTAAGGCCAAAATAAAACATTCTGCTTGTTTACAAAGCCTGTAAGATGTAAGTGAACTTCGTCACTCATCCAAAGATTGTTATAAGCTTTGGATCATCTTCATCATGATCAAAACTATTATGGGTAGCAGATCAGGGCCCATGATCACTATTACAATATTAGAGCGGGACTATCAGAATTTTATGAGAATGATCCTGTATGTTGTATACCTCCACACACTGATTAGAAATACTGATACAATTTGACCTTTTGATATTCAATCCAAATAGATATGTATACTTTTTTATTATTTTAGCTATTCTATATACCAATTTTAAAAAAATTAATATTTTTACTGTTATGTTGTATACACAACAATTTTATCCATATGATTTCAAATCATGTAAAATATTAGGAAAAAATTTACTTAGTAAGCTAGCAAGTGGTTAGTATAAACCATGACTCTCGGGTTATGAATGAATGAAAGAGCTATGGCTTAAAGAGTGATTCATGAAATTTCAAGCAATGAAAAACAACACAAAAATTGTGAATTCAAAGTGAAATGAACCAGGTCTTTGTGTTTATTTAAGACTTAAATTGCCTTAAAAAAAAATTAGCCTGTCGTAAAAAAAATGGGTTTACAACAAGAAATAAAATTTGCAGATATACTCTACACTTAAATGTGTTATTTTGCCAAAATATTCTGCTTGTAACACAAGAAATAGAGTAGCAGCTAAGGAACTTCAGAACAGTCAAGAAAAATCGAATTAATTCTTTAATTACCGAGTGTTGTCTACAGATGGTATGTTGTTATTAAAGATTACTAAGAATGTAAACCCATATACTCATAGGAAATCTATAAAGAGATTTCTTATAAACGGATTAAAAAGTGTAGATAGATCAGTAAAAATGTCTTAAAATAAACATACAAAGTAAGGTATAAAACTAAAATTTGTTTCAGCTACATCAGTAACCGGTTACAACATAACTGACAGTTGGACCATAAATACTACAGGACAATTGTCTTGTTATTGTATGACTTCTTTTATCTAGAAGTCCTAAAGAACTTTTAGCATTATTGTCCCTTGAGAGTTAATCCCTAGAGAGGATATCCAACAAATGTAATTGAGTGTTTTCAATTGATATTTTATTTCATAAAACTTTTCTCAATTTTAATAGGCAGGGCAAAAAGAATGAATGGTGTAAGAAATAGGTTTATTGCTAGTTTGAAAAAAAATTGTCATGATCGTATTTCATCATTCTTCGGAAAGTACTTTGTGCAGTAATGAAAAATTAAATTTTTTATACATGTTATAACTTACAATTCAACTAGTTAACTATTAAATTGAACATGGAGGGTGTTTATTAATTTATGGCTGATTATTAAAATTTAATCCATGCATTTCCATTGTAATCTACACAATTTATATTTTAAAATGATTAGAAATCCCTGCAACAATTTTTTGTTGTATTAGTTTCAATATCTACTTTTGACAAATTAGATATAACATATGTCTTCGGATTTCACTTCAGTACTATTTGTTTTGCGCTATATCAGGAAAAGAGTTGTAACTTTAGAAATTCATTCTTTTTAATATAAATATTGCAGTATTAGATAGGAAATATTTGTATTTGCTGTCAATTAATTAATTTTTACTTTAGTTTCATAGTGAATTATTTTTTATCATAGTCATATTGAAATCTTTAACTCTTTAGTTTTCTCACATTTGTTGATTCCATCTTCGCGTGAGCTACTAGTAATCAATAAACACTTTTAAATGTTACGGTCCGAGTTGACAAAGGGACACATCTCCCGAAACGGCCGTCTTCAACAAGCAAAGTAACTGCTACTATAGGCAAGTTTAAAACATTTAAAAGTTTTTATTCTTTAGTTTTATAAAGAATTCTGAAAGTATTTTATAAAGAAGAGTGAAATTATGTTACAAATTGTTTACAAATTTTTATGATTTTCACAGTTATAATTTCAACATAACTCAGGCTTCACAATTAAAATTTTATCAGCTTTGGAAGGACAAAGAATTTCTTCAAATACCTGTAGAACAATTCACAGCAAGCAGGCATTGAGAAACAACTGTGTAAAAAAATTAATATGATGATGAAAAAGAAGTACTATAAGTGAATCAAAGTGATATATGAATTCATTTCTTCTATTAGCACTGGCAAAATTAAAGGAAGCTGCAAGGAAAGAGATTCTTTACTACTTTATGTAAAAAAAATTGAATTTTTATGACAGTAAATCCAAATACTAGCCAGTAAAGGGAACAGCTACTATGAAAGAAGTGTACTATAGCTTCAAAAAGATATAACAAGATAAAGATGAATCTACATACAAGTAAATTTATATATTCAAACAGAAAAATCACCTAAACACATAAGTTAAAAGGAGCTAGTGAAGATTCTCGAACAAGCTGATAAAAGAGCTAGAAAATAACCCTTGAAGACTAGCACGGGACTTTTAATAGAAAACAAATTGAACCAAATGAAAAAAACTTTGTCTGAGAAATAGTAGATGACTACATTTCTAAGGCGGAATTTTAGAAGGATAGTGGAATTTCAATCAAGTAATTCAAGAAAATGGTTCATTCTTCAGGAAGGAAATTAGTGATGAGATTTGGCTCTTTTTCTAGTACAGTAATACCTCGACTTACGCTACCCCGTCTTACACAGTTTTGAATCACGCTGCCTGAGTTATGCAGAAACTGGCCTGTTCTGGAAGTAAATGCTTATGGGAACTTTTATAGCTCATGAAAAAAAATATTTTCAGGTTTTAAGGCTACCAAAGACTGATTGGCAGTGATATTTGGCCCAAATACAGCTGTTGACTGTAAGTTGCAATCTCTCATAGTTTATCACTCAGAAAATCCAAGGGCATTAAAATATATTTCTAAAGCTATCTTGCCCGTGATTTTGGAATTAGAATCGGAAGGCTTGGGTAACAGCTTCCTTTTTTGAGGACGGGTTTGGTCATTATTTCATACCTCAAGTAAAAAATTATTATCGGTCTATACAAATTCATTTTAAAGTAATTTCTAATAATTGTCAATGCACCTGGCCATCCTCCTAATACTTCAGCTATTTTTGACACATGCGTGAAAGTGATATTTTTGGCACCAAACACAAATAATTTGCTTCAACCAATGGATTAGGAGTCATCAAAACATTTAAAGCTTATTGCACAAGAAGATCATTTGCGCATCTGCGTGGAGCTATGAGACAGAAAAAAAACTCTGTTGAAGATTTTTGGAAACAATTCAATGTTTTAGATGCTTTGAGAATCATTGGACAATCTTGGAATGAAATATCATAAAAGGCTTTGAATGGGGTTTGGAAAAAGGTGTGTCTATTTTTTTTGCCACTAACACTCAAGCAGAATCAGTTACAGAATGTGATGAAATTGCTGATATGATTGAAGATCTAGATCTAAATGTGATCGGCTTTGTCAGACAATTAAATTTAGAAGTGGATAACGATGACGTTCAAGAACGAATCTATATGTACACAACCAGGAGCTGACAATTAATCGAAGAGCTCATAGAAATGTGTGAGCTATACCTTAAAAACGCAGATTTTTTAGACCCAGTTCATGTAGTTTAATTGAGCAAGGCTTACAACTTTTGGAAAACATAGACTCCAATGATGAGCGTATTTCTGCCACAAAACAAAAAAATTAGCGAGTTAAAGAGGAAATTCTACGTGAAAAGAAAAAATCTTCAATTCGTTAAACAAATTTACTAGATTTTATGAAGCCCTCTATGTCAAAATAAATTCTTTTTACTTACTTCTTTGAATATGTATGGCAATAATATAATTTTTTGTTGTATTATGTATTTAAGATTTTAATACATACACATTTTAAAAAAAAATTATTAGTTTATTGAATCTTTGGTCCCAATTAAACATGATTCCTGTGTTATTGTATGTAAACTTATACCCCGACTTAACGCGAATTCGACTTACACGGTTATCGCTCGGTCCCACGTATTGTGTAAGTACGGGGTATAACACTTTCCTTTAGATATCGCCAGCTTTGTAAACTTACGAGTCTCTGGGTTTGACTCTTTAAGAATATGAGACCTAGCTGGAAATCCAAATGTCTGAAAGAATCATTAATGTCAACACTTTGGTTAGAGAAAAATTTGGAAAGGGTTTGGTTAGGTTAGGTTAAGAAATTTCCTAATTTAAAAAAGGAAATTCATTATATGCTGGTAGAAGATTGAAAAAGTAGTGTTATAGAGGAGGCACAGTTGACATACTTGGGAAAGAAGTTGATAGGGAATTTAACCTCTCATAAACAAAAGGATCATTGGAAAATAGTTACAACAGAAAAATTAGACAAGTTAAAAATGGAAAACAACATCTAAAGGCACAAAACTTTAATAACAGAAAATGCCTTAAAATAAATAGGTAAAGAAACGACAAACAAGGCGAAAATTAGAGAATTACCCTTTATCATATTAGACAAAATAATATCAATACCACAATCTATAATTTTATAGTATCAAACATTATAAACTGCTGAGTGGAGGTATCACTGATCAATCGAAAGACCTATAGGAAAATACTGCCAGAAATAGAATATGGAGAGAGAATTTTGGATTAAATAGATTCCCAAACATAGATATAATGAGAATAAAGAATAGAGATATGTAAATTCTATAGGAAACATGATATTATTCTATGATTGTATTAGGAGAGCCAGAAACAGATTGATGAGACCATGAATAGAGTTTGCTGGGAAAGGGATGCCATAAAGATCATGGATTGATAAAGTGGATGACTCTAATTAACCTAACTACAAGAGAACAAAAAGCCAGAAATTGGGAGAACAGAAGAGAATGGAAACACTTGTTACAAAATATAGATTATGTGGGCTGTAACAAAAAAATCTTGTTATAAATATATATAAGAGGAATCAAGATTAGAGTTCTGCTAGAGCAGCTTTTGCGACCTCAAGTATACTCTTGTCTTATGTGATGGTATTGGTAAGTGTGACTTTATGTTCTTACAGGCTTACCTCCAAAGACCTTATGATAGAAAGAAAAACAGTTGAGGAAGAAAAAAAGGAGCATCAGGATAAAAACACCACTAAAAAATAAGCAAGGAATGTTTCCTAAATGATTGCCAAAACAATGGAACAGTGCTAGTACTGGATGATGGGGAGACAGAGTTTCACCTCACTTGAAGGAATTGTTTACTTGGTACTCATTTGAAAGGATCATGTTTACACTTTATTTTCTATATAATGTAGGTATTGACCGGGCATGGCTATTTTGGATCTCACCTATTTAAATTTAAGATCAGGGATTTACCCATGTGTGTCTTTAGTAGTTTATCAGGAGATAATGTGTTGGTAGAGTTTCCAACTAAAAATAATGGATTGGGTTCAGATGGGGGATAAATAATCATTTCGGAAAGCTTTAACTATAGAAAAATATGATACACATTAACCCTGACAGCCCACCTGTACGTCTCCTAGATGTATAGTCGAACCTTTTGTTCTCTCTCCACTCCCCTATACACTCCAGACTCCCCCCCTTTTAAGTAGTCTTCTATTAGCTAGTGCATTGTCTGATCAGTGTACAATTGGATGGTCCAAGTGTTTTATCTATACGTTATAACAATTTTTATAAAGGTTACTATGTCTGTAGAACGTATAGGTGGTATCAAATTAGTTTTATGTATTTCTCCGGGACGTAGAGGTGGTGGATAAGTAGCATATTTTAATATTTTTCAAATAAAACAGGCAAGTATTCTCTTGCAAATAAAACGTTTTTGTGTATATTATAATTATTAATTCTATATAATTAATTTTTCTATTTTTAGATTTGAAGAATTAAAATCTTTGAAGAAGTTTTCTATAATGAAGAACAAATATTGGAGAAGTTGGGATTATTAGACGCGTGGGATCTAGAAGCATGGGATGAATTAGAATCAGATGATGAAGAAGAGGGTGGCCCAAATAATAGGCTTGAGCATTAATTCGATTTTGGTTTAGACGACTGGTGATAATCAAGAAGGCCAGGAATAAAGATATTGTTATAATATGCCGTTCTATAATATGTTGAACATTGCCTGTATTAATTCATTTGTAGTAAATCTACATAAGAATTACAAAAGAAACAAATATAAGGCCAGGTCAGAGAGAAAAAAGATTCAACTGTTTCAATTCCATGGTGAAGTTAGGCGAACAGTTGGCATGGATGAAGATGTCTGGCATCTGAAAAGATCGCAAAGGATCTGAAAAAACGCATAGAAAGGTGTGTTCATTTCAGCAAATATAAATTTACAATGGGCTACTACTGTTAAAACTACTATTGCCAATGCTGTTTTTGTAAAAAAGAAATACTGCAGCTTTTGTAATTACAAAGAAAAGATGTTGAAAATGAGATGCGACTTGTACAATACCAGTATATGTGACAAGCACCAAAAAAAAGTATGTATGGATTGTTGTAAACAGTTATAGTATATATATTTCTGTCTTGGAATTAAGTTTTGTAAAATACCTATTCATTTTTTTGTACACCTAAAATAGCTACATAAGCCTGTAACATTGTTTTGAAAAAATTACATAAATGATTTGTTATAAGTGTTTTAAAGCATCATTTGTTAATTATTTTTATGTGTACATCTCTGGGATTTATAGGTGGAATATTATGACGTCTAAATACGGTGGGTGGATCGTCAGATTTAAGTTATAGACAATAGAGACATGGCAAACTTTAGGTATCTTTAAACTGAAGGCAATGAAATAAAAATAGAAGTCTAGAAGGTATCTTTCCTTGTAGAAAATAGAGGGACTAGGCATTAAACATATATAGAATAGTTGGTAGTGGGAGAGTTAATTAACCAATTGAATGTAAACCAATAAGGAGGGTAAGAAAATGGGTATTTCATTGTGAAGTGTTACTGAAAAGCTGTATCCTGAGGGATAAGGTTAGACAGGAGATGATTTTAAATTTTAGTTTAGTTGAACATGGCAGGGAGTTCTAATACTATGTATCTAAAATATTCTGCATTTATAACTCAAGTTACTATTTCAAATGGGTGCACAATTCAGAGAGCGGCACTTGCACCGCCTATTAATGTTTAGAAGTAAAACGTTTTTGTTCAAGAAAATTGAGTTTTACTGAAAAGTATTAAATAATAGTTACTATCCTTTTACACAGTATACAAAATGTACCATTAAAATAACTTTTTAAAAGTATTAACCTTTTTTAAAAGGGTGAAAATCCAGACAGGGTGTATGACTTCCCAAATTGTTTTGCAAAATTCTGCTGATGTATTTCAGTGTGATAATTTTGTTTGTTTCAGTAGCAAAATCCTAAATATACCATCTGAGAATAATATTCATATTTATTTCATTATTCTGTAGAGAATGTTATAATTTAGTCACTTCATTCAATAATATTAGTATTCCAAATGCCATAGTCAAAACAATTTATGGCAGGTCAGAGTTCCTAAATGTATCATCTATTGTTTTGTAAAATAGTTGCTTTCTTTCATTGTCATCAGTTTGAAGACAATACAATTGTACAATTACAGTTACTGAAAGAAATGTCATAGTATGTGTTTGTAAAATGGAACTAAGAAAGATTTTTTTAATTGGGGAGAAAGTAGATATTTAAAAAATTTTATTTCCAGATATTTGTATCACAGCATTAGAAAAAAATAGGTCTATCTATACATTCAAACACATTCTAATAGGAACATATTACCATAAATTTGGATGCAATAAAAAACTAATATTATTATATTCACTTTGTAAACCTTTATGTTATATACGAAAGATCCACATTTACTTATGCCAGTAATTTGGCTGTAGGAGGGGCAACTTATTCCCCCTTAACCCATTACCTGCCAAATTTTAAAAACGAATTTTTTCATTTTAAACACTAATACCTGTAGGAATTACCAAAACATATTTTAAAAATATTTTTTTCAAATTTGGCTGTTTTAAGTTTGTTTGAAATAAAAGTCCCAAATAGGGATCATGCAGGTAAAAAAAAATTGAAGATGCAATCAAGGCAAATATTTATTGTTTTACAAATAAAACACTATATTTAACACATAAAAGTGTATATTTTGCAAAGAAAGGACTATATTTATAGGATAAAAATGTAGTTAGTTCAAAGAGTCGTTAAAGTCTCTTATGCAAAACCTGAAAACATTCAAGATGGAGATCAGCATTAGACTTGGAGCATTGCTTCCTCACGCTCGTCTTGCATATTTCACACATTGTTTGCTTTCTGTTGATTGTTCTTTCAGTGTAATTTCCTGCAGGATCGAATCTTACATTTTCCAACACTTTTTTGTAACAAGGATTCGGTAAAACAGGACTGCTAATAGTTTTTGGGTTGGATAAAGGGGCCAATGCTAGATAAGTACTAGCAGTTGTTCTCTTGAAGTCTGCCATTGACATCTTTTGCCCTGATATGCAAGAAAGAATGTGAGCACTGGCCCTAGTCATGTGAATAAGATCTGTGAATATAGGAAAGTACCATGTTTTAGCTTTGATTTTTATCTTGTAAGGGTTTATAAACCAGTCCATTTCATCAACTCCACCCATGGACTTGTTATAGGTAGCAATGAACTTTGCCTGAGATACTTTTATGTTTTCCTTACCAAGTTTTGACCAGACCAGCTAGTCACAGTGGTTCAATAAAACTTTTACATTGTTGTTATCTTTCCAAGTAATGGAAGAAAGCTTGTTCTTTTCATCAAAACGATAGTCACTTGCTCCGCGTTTATTTTTCATTTCTTTATCTGACTTGATACGACAATAGTTCGTTTTATTGTCTCGTACTGTCCCAGTGGTACAAATACTTTCCGTCAGGCTTTTTATCAAGTCAAAACTTGTAAAAAAGTTGTAAATTTAAAAAAATATGATTTTAGGAAGTATTAGGCTCAAAAACTTAAGTAAGCTCCTGACGTGTATCAAGATGTATAACTTAATACAAATGCCACAAAATTACACCATTACTACCACTGTAATGCATGAACATAACCTCAATGGTCCTAAGAATGCCCCAATACAGGGGTTAAGCATTAACAAGCAAGTGCTGAATACCTAACTCTGTTTAAACACCAAATCCCCAATTGGGGCTCATGGCAGGGAATGGGTTAAGTTGCTCTCCTGCGTCATTTTGATTTAGTCCTTTAAAAAACCAGCAAGTTTTACCTTACATAAATACATATATCAGGGGTTGTAATATGAAGTAATCATTGTTTCTAACAAACTGGGAGTTGTTTATAAACAGCACACACATACACACACACATATGTATATATATCACTTTCACTATATGTACTTAAACAAGAATCTTACTTGGTATTTATGCAAGTTATTTTTTGAAGATTGATGGTATCTTCATTCTCGAGTATCAACGGAAACTGTTGAGTTTCAGTTGATGCTCGACAATGAAGATACCATTAATCTTCGAAAGTTAATTCCCAAAAATACCAAGCAAGGTTCTTGTTTAAGTACATATAGTGAAGGTGATACAAAGTTATATATATATATATATATATATATATATATATATATATATATATATATATATATATAGAGAGAGAGAGAGAGAGAGAGAGAGAGAGAGAAATTTTGATTAATATTATATTGATTTTGATTAAATTTTTTAGTTTGAGAAGTCAAGCTCTTACAGTTATTGAAAATTAACCATAATTATTTTGCCCATACACTCATCCCTTCTAAATGATTTTGAATTTCCACTTAAAACCAGAGTTTAGTTTTAAACTAAACAGATTCAGTGGTTGAGGTTATACAGGATATAACTACAAAAAGATTATATATTTAGCGTCAAGTATATACATCTCTTAATTACATATAAAACCTGTTATTATTGATTTTAAAATTTAAACTAATAATAATAAAAATTAGAAATTAAATTTTTTTTGGAGCATATAATGATTTTGAGGTTATAATTTAGATATCGAGTTATTTTAGTTGAAATTTAAAATATTGAAAACAGAGTAGATCTGAATGACCTAAGGTATACTAAAAACGTAATCAATATGAGAAAAAAAATCCTAGAGATGAAAAAAACCTAATGTATACATTGTTTCTTTCGAGAAATAAAATTTATATTCTAATTATAAGTAATTGTTTGAAACTATATATTAGCTTGCCATTGTAAAATTGCCAATTAAATTGCAAATTACCTTAACAATAACAATAATCAACAGATTACCAAAGTATGTTTGCTATCAATATAGAGATAAAACAAGTTATAATTTTATAATCTGTTGTGTATTTTTCCAAATGCATATTATTGTTATGTTTTTTGTAGTTACACCTGATAATAAATTAAAATAAAAATTCTAACAGCAAGCACACACTTTTAATAATTGAAAGTGCCGTATTTTCAACCACAATTAATTTAGAAAAAAGAGTTATTTTAGTTCTCAAATTGACTCGTATATTTTTATTTATTTTAAAGTAAAAATCAAATATAAATCACTATTCCCCAAAAATGAATTCAAACAGCAACAGAGGATTCATACTCAATAAATATGTTAAAACTTACTGAGACAGAACGTTTTCGATCGCTATGTGCCGACCTTCATCAGTGTCTTTTGCTTGGAGATGTCGGGTCAAGCGGTGACGGTTTTAAAGGTAGGTTTTCGATAGTATTAAAGAGTATATGTGATTTGTATTGTGTTTGTTCATTTAATACAGTTACACAATACAAATCACACATACTCTTTGATACTATCGATAAACTACCTTTAAAACCATCACCGCTTGACCAGACATCTCCAAGCAGAAGACACTGGTGAAGATCGGCAAATAGGGAACGAAAATTTTCTGTCTCAGTAAGTTTTAACAAATTTACAAAATTTAAAGTTAGGATATTCATAAACTATTGTTTAAGTGATTAATAAGATTCACCGAACGTAATGGACTACACAATTCAAGAACTCAATAAATAGATTAAAAGTTTCTGTAAAATCAAGAACTTGTCACAGGAGGCAAAACAGAGCACATAGAAAAAAAATCACAACCAAAGATTATTCTTAAGAAAGTCATTAGACCCACCTAGGGTCCCTGAGTCTGTATTATCTGGACTTGAAAGTTACAAGATTTTTATGTTACAGGGTCTTTCATGTAATATTTTATATTTACTTATAACAAAGATATCTAATTTTGATTAACTTTCTATTTTATCACAATTTTCACATATATATGAGGAGGAGTTTAAAGTAACAAACCCTGTGTTCATAATTACTGATATGTTTTCCTGATACTCTCAAGAAAAAATATAATAAGTTGAAATTAAACAATTTAAATGAGGTAAAAATCAAATCAGTTTTATTTTCAGGCCAACTTGATATTTCAATAAATAAAACATTTATTAGAATGTTATTTTCCTAAAATATATACATGGAAAAATAAAAATAAATAGATCCTGGATCAAAGGGAAATAGAATTTACATTGATTATTCAAGTAATAGTAAACTAATTTGAAAAATCAAATTATTGATATAATAATTTTTTTATCAAATCATAATTTCTATCAAATCATTTTGACAGCTTAATATGTGTGATTGCTTGATTTAAGAAACCACTGTCTTTAAGTTTTAAGAAATGAAAATACCTCTAGTAATTATTTCCATAATTATTGTTTCCAAATCCATTGTTGTTAACATTTTTAGAACTTAAGTAAAATTTGACAACAGACTTTAAAGGTTTTTTTGCTTTCCGTGCCATTCTCTTCATCATCTTAATATTTCTTCTCAATTTCTTTTTGTCTATTGTAGATATCTTCTTTAAACCTTTACTGAAAATTCTAAGACCTTTCCTCAGTCCTGTAATCTCTAATGAAGCAGCATTATAACGCCTATTCTTAGGGGGACGACCTCTTCTTCGTTTTGTTGGAGGTATTGTGTGTATTACTTCTTCAGACTCTTCTGATTCAACTTCCTCTTCATGATGATCTTCACTGTTGCTAAATTTCCGCAGCATTTCTGTAAACCAAGCATTTTGCATTAAGGTGTTGGGGTTTAGGGTTTTCTTTAGAAATTCGATTGTTGCTTTCCAGTATTTGTGCTGTAACAAATAGAAATATTCTGTGGTATTAAATACTAAAATATTAGTGTAATAACTATAGTAATAAATCAACTGCTAAGACTAAAGTATTGTAATATGTAAACATCCAAAAAGTTCTTGAATTTTGTATTCCATTACGTTAGGTGAATCTTAATTAATCACTTAACAATAGTTTATCATAATCCAAACTTTAAATTTTGTAAATTGGTGAAAACTTACTGACAGAACGTTTTCGATCGCTATGTGGTGATCTTCATAGTGTCTTCTGCTTGGTGATGTCAGGTCAAGCGGTGACGGTTTTAAAAGCAGGTTTTCGATAGTATCAAAGATTATGTGATTTGTATTGTGTTTGTTAGTTTAATATGTATGTACTTTGTGTTTTTGTGTGTCTAAATTTCATATTATTCTAGTGTGTTGAGATGTGGTCCTTTTATGTTGATGTGTAGGATTTCTAGGTTATGGTAAATGTCTGTGTATTTGTGACCTGTTTCTTTTATGTGATTGTAAAACAGAAAACCAACTCAGCATTTTACAACACATAAAAGAAACAGGACACAAATATATAGACATTTACCATAACCTAGAAAAGGACCACATCTCAACACACTAGAACAGTATAAAATTTACAGACACACAAAAACACAAAGTACAAACATAATAAATGAACAAACACAATACAAATCACACATACTCTTTCATACTATCAAAAACCTGCCTTTAAAACCCTCATCGCTTGACCCGACATCTCCAAGCAGAAGACACTGATGAAGGTCGGCACATAGTTCTGACTCAGTAAGTTTTCACAAATTTACAAAATTTAAATTTTGGATAGTTATAAACTATTGTTAAAGTGATGAATCCAAAAAGTACTATTACTATTAGTCTTTGTAGTATTTGAAACATTTTGGTGCTTGGTTAGGAATTCATGCAGTTAAAAAAAACTCAAACAAATCAAATACAAAACAAAAATCAGTATAATATAAGTAAAATATATTTAAGATAAAAAATATAATATTTCTGTATTTCTTTTGAAAAAATGGATATTATCAAGCCTATTTACAATGAAAACATATCTAGAAGCAAAGATAGAAGGATCTATAAGACAAAACAAAATATTCCACAAGAATGATTGTATAATATATATATATATATATATATATATATATATATATATATATATATATATATATATATATATATATAAGTTTCATTCACAGTGAGATTGTGTTTTAATTATTCCTATTTCTTATACAAATAAATTGTATGCTTGTATATTCTGTGTATGTGGGGCACTAAATCTGGGAAAACTTTTAATCTTGACACTTACAGTCAATTATATTGAATGAAAATAGCTTTTTATAAATTGTAGATTTGGAGGAACAACCTCAAATCATTTAAAAACTGATGACACATTATTTGTAACTATTAGTTATTTTTAGAAAATAGGGCTAAAGAAACTAGGGACAGACATTCTTCTAGAATTACAGATTAATCTGTAGCTCCTTATAATATTAAAATAAATATTTAGGATGTCAGTAATAGCAGATGACTTTCATTACCTTAATTTTTTTATAATGAAGTGTAGTAACCAATAAAAGTTAATTTGGAGTAGTTTGTTATGCAATGAGGATTGTGCTATTGACAACTTAAATCTATTATTGCAAAGTTTAAATGTTATATTAGCAAACATAAAAAGATACAAAGTTTAGAATTAACATAACTATTCTTAGTTGCAAGTATTTTGAGAAATCTAATTTTTCAGATCTTATATACTAATAGTTGTAGAAGTTTAATTTATTTGATGCTGTATATTTACTTGAACAAAAATGAAATAAAAATGCTTAGAAGTATTTTTAGATATATCTTAACAGTTATAGATGTAGGCCATTACATGAAAAATTAAACCCTTATATTCAATCTCTGAAACTTATTTGTTTAAAATAGTTTTCTTGTATTTCAAATGTTAACTATTAATATTATTTTTCACATTTTTTACAATTAATATTTTATATTAATTTTAGAACATTCAGTTGAATTTAGAATATTAATCTGAGACCCTTAAAACAAAATATGGAATGATATAAGTATTACAACTTGGTTTATTGAAACATTGTTTGTTGAAGTATTTCTCAAATTATTAATATTCAACTGCACACAGTATTTTCTACTACAACTAAAGGCACTTTAAGCAAGCAAATATTGTTTCAAATAATTTAGATTTATGATATATATTTACTCTTTTTGAATGGTGATGTCTATGTAATGATCTACTCTGAGATGATTCCACTGATTTTGACATTGAGGCTACATCAGGGGTATCCACATCATCTTTTGGTTTATCCACAGTGTCATCTTTCCCTGCGTAATCCCCTGCATAGTCATTATTATCATCTGGTAATGCTTGTTCATACGTATCATATACACTTAGTATTAACAAAAATATTAATACTTTCATTTTGGTAAAGACATGTGCATTGCATGATTTACTCAAAACATCTGACATAAATTTGTTATGTAACAATTATATCTGTTGATAATGATCTGTTATGTGTCTGATTAGATTTTTGTGTTATCAGCAACGGAAATTATTTTGACCATGGTCTAAGAATGATTCATACCTGTACAAAAATTATACCGTTCGTTTTTTTAGAGATCAAAATAAAGTTTGTGGTTGATTAAACTATAGGCCTAATTATTATAAATAAATCTCAATTTCATTTGTCGCTTATGGTTTTAACTCTTTTTTTTTTAAAAACTAAACTGTAGTTATAGTTTCATCTATTTACAGCTATTAATAGTATGCATTAAATTTCATTTGTCAGTAAATAAAAAACAACATAAAAAAGGAAAATTGAGCATTGATAGAAATTCAGTAAGGTTTGGCTTTAGGATGAAACTGAATGTTACACTGATGTTTAGTGATTTTATGTTTTCAGTAGAGAATATATGTTAGTGAGAAAAGATGAATGTTATAATTTTATGCTGGAAATCTTGCAAAATAACAATATCTGTATTATTATATGAAATAAATATCCTATTATCTTTGTATTAGAATAATATAACTTTTTAAGTGTGTCTTTTAAAAAATTTTATTTTGAATAATAAAACTGTAAAATTATAGCAAGGTTTTTAATCTGCTTTATGTTTACTTGCTGTTACTAAACTTACATTGCATTAAAGTTTAGTTTTATTAATGGGACAAAAACAAACTAATATTTTATTCATAGTCAATAGAAGAAAACTATTGACATAATTTTAAATTATTATTGTTATATCAGACTTATTCAAAAGCTATTTTATTGAAATTGATTGTTTGTACAAAATTATACAAAACTAATGCCCCTGTCGTGGCTTTGCCCGTGCAAGTCTAAAGTTGTCACACTTTACATAAACATCATACTGATAGTTGACAGTATATAATGAATATACATAATAATATAAGGAGTATTTAATGTTAAGTGAGTTTTTGAAATTAGAAAAAAGTAGTTTATTTTAAAAATTCATTTAATAAATTTGTTGATCAAAATCTATAAATGAGGTATTATTTGACTAATATACACTTTTCATTGAAATTTAATAATTAAAAAAAAATATTTCTGTGCATATTGATCCATCTGAAAAAGGCCCAAATATGAGAAAATGAGTTTTAAATGATGTAATAATATAAAAATAATTATTTAAGTAATTATCTTTTTTATTAAAAAAATAAATAAAATATCTACTAAATGAGTTGGATATTTTATTTTTAATTTTCGATTTTGATTATCTCAAAACTTCTTTATGTACAAAATGATGGTTCTTCCATCTAGAGATGGAATTACTAAACTGCTGGAAAACCTACTCTAGAACCTGCAACCCACTTGTCCATGTGAGAAACAGTCATTTCTCAAATAAATTCCAGCTATTTTTAAAGAATGTCTTAGTGATTTGCTAACTGTCATTGCAAAGCAAGGTTTACTGGAAATTGCATTCTTTTGAATTTTAAAGAATAATCTGATGGTATTAGTAGTATAAAAATAATCTTGTGAATTTACTTGTTCATTTATTATATTTTTTCCCTTTAGTTTTGACTTATAATTTCTAAATCTTCTAAAATGTTTAATCCACAATGTAATATTTAATTTTGCTGATACTTTGATTATCTTAAAACATGTTTATATTTAACATTGGTGGTTCTTCCATCTGGAGCTAGAATCACTAAACTACTGAAAGAACTTACTCAAGAACATACAACATAAAATTATCCATGTGAGAAATAGTCATCTCACAAATCAATTCCAGCTCTATCAGTTTTGCCTAATGTCATGTTATCTTTAGCTAAACTTAATTTAGTATTTTGTAGCACAATAGCTGACCTGACAGACGTCTTGTTATTTATATAAATATTTAATTCAAACAGAAATTAAAAGTAAACAAAAAATTGCCAAAGTAACCTATAGCAACTATAGCAACCTCCCAATATATATTAAATCATAGTTACTAAATAAGCATTTCTGGAACTTAAGTGTGAATAATAACCTAGTTTGTATGATTCTCAAAACAAAACGATTTGTCTAATTCTATATCTGTTACTATTTACTATTTTATAATAATTTAGTAAGATTTATTTTATAAATTAATATATTTATGAACTTATAAATTGAAGACGTTTTAAATTCAATAGCATTTTACTTAACATTGTACAGTAAATAAAGTAATATAACGTATGCTTTAGTTAAAACAGCTGTTATGCAAACTAACCTAAAGGAACATCAAAATTGTTGTATGAAATCTTATTTTCACTTAATTCAAGTATCAGTTGTACTTTATAGCATGTTTACTGCCATCTATTGATTATTAATTGCATCTATATTAATAATTCCTAATTTTAATATAAGTGATTGAATGCTCAGTCAAAATAGTAGGCAGTTGCCTTTAAAAATGTTTTCTTGTTTTTTGAAAATGTCAACTTACATTCCTCCAATTTTGCTCCAATTACGACAACCTTCCCAAGAGTGGGTTTAATAACTTCTTAAAGTTCCATTTCGATCGGATAAATGGTTTACATTATACAACCAGGCTGATGTGAACTCTGTATATTTCTTATGGTAAATTTATACCCGTTTTTTAAAACAATTTCTACCCCTTAAAATTAAAGTTTTGCTAAATCCTTTCTTAGTGCGCCCCTACATACTATAACAAAGGTTCCATCTAAATTTTAAGTCTGTATCGTTATTAGTTTCGGCTCTGCGTTGATTGTCAGTCAGTCAGGACTTCAATTTTTATATATAGAGATATACATAATAATGAAATTAAGCAAAAGTATAGACAAAAGTATGAAATTCATACAGTTAATTTCATACTGTATTGGAGAAACTTTAAATTCAGATAAGGAACTGAATTTCAATTTAATATAGAATTTACTACTCTTTAAATGCTTCAGCTGATAAGAAGGCCTGAAGATTCAATGCTACTAGTTATTTGTAACTAGCATAAATTAATATAGTTTAAAAAATAAGCCCCTTTGTGATAGCCCTTTATGGGGGAAGGGAAGTATGCATCTTTGCAACATTCACTAATTAACACTATTTCCTTTTACTACCATTTCACTGACATTCTGAGTTATTTTTATATTCTGTGATTTTGCCTCAAAAGAAAGCAAGAGCAAAGAGAATTTGTGTTTTTTTTTTGGGTTCAGATTTATGCACTTTTTGAGAATCAACAACAGTTACTTAGCAAAAGTTAAGTTTTGTGGATCACTTCTACTTTATGAACATAAAATCTCTTCTAAAATGGTTTTAATAAGTGAGGTTTAAACTTATTTTTTCCATCAAAGCTGGTATTTTTCCTTATTAGTTTGTTTCAAGGATTACTTGTAAAATAGAAATCTGCAGTATTTACAGCATACATCATTTGCACTTTGTTTTACCCATTGGTATACGTTATTAATATACAAATATCACTACAGACCTATTTAACAAAACAGCTACTAGAACAATCACTTTTAAGTAGAATCAGCACTGAATAAATGCGAAACAGGTAATGGAGTTAATAGGGGTTTTGTTAAGTTTTATTCAACTAAAACACTGTGATATTATAACTCCAATGTGAACTACACAAATTATACACAATTGTTTTGAGATTCAAAGTACACTGAGATTTTGAGATGTAGCTCGTTGAAGGCTTCTCACTTTAGAGGATGAACAGAATTTTCTTAAGGATACCAACAATTAAACATTTGAATTTTGTAATTGAATTTATAGGGATCCGCACAATGTTTTCTAATTATGTTGGTGAACATGTTTTAAATGTGCTCACTGGTAGCCTTAATGGAAGACTAGTAAATCTTTCTATCAGTTGTGAAGAAGGTTACATGTATTTGTTTGAGAATGGTCATTTTTGATTTATTAGCAAATTGAATCAGAGAATTTGCATTATATTTTGTTATAAAAATAGAACAAAATGTAACAATCCTTTTGTATTGTTAAATACTGCTTTGGTTATTGTTAAATACTGCTTTGGTTATTGTTAAATACTGCTTTGGTTATTGTTAAATACTGCTTTTGTTATTGTTAAACTGGTTTAAGTTAGAGTTTATTAGTGGCAGAAAAGTTTCTAAGATAGCTGTAAATATGTTCGGGATCCCTCAGTCCCACTTGTAAATGTAGAAAAGTGAAAACACAACTATGAAGATTTCTCAAATCACAGTCAGATTAGTTGTTATTTATGGAAAGTAATTAAATAAAAAAAACTGCATTTGTAGTAAAACAATACATGGCTTTTGCAACACAATCATGCACCTGGACATGCTTTATCTCTTGTTTTTGAATTTTTGGTAAAAAAACACTGTAAATATTTACAGTTTTTGTGTTGTACATATTGAGAGTTTTTTATCAATGACGACTTTTGGTATCGCTTGGGAAAAAAACCACTACTTACTGATATTTTTCAGCAGATTCGTTTCTCACTGTCTTCAAAAATAAAAAGAATTTCAAAGTGCTGTTTTTTATAAAGCATAGATGTGATTTAAAGCAGATAGCTGAGACAGGTAAAGGCTATTCCAAAAGTTCCAGAAGTGTTTCGAGAACTGAAAGAAGCACTGAAATAAGTTTATAATGTCTAAACAGAAATACTTTAAAGGTAATATATATTGTTGTAGGTGAATAAATAAAATTGTTCCCAAAAAGTGAAAATTTTGTTATTTTCGCAACAAACCTATGTACATAAATTGTGTAGTGATTTTTTAAAATTTCATAAAGATTTTTGTAACTTATGGTTTGGTGCCAATGTTTATAGTGTCACTATTTTAGGATATTTGATGTTGGAAAACCTTTCTATCGCTATTCTGACATCTTAACATGAGATGTGTTTTTGTAATTTCTTTTCAAAGTACTCATTCCTTAATTGTTTCTTGGCAACAAATGTGTAGGGTATTTTGAGTGCTACAGAAAACATAATTCTGCATACCTCATCCCATCTACCTAATCTACTTTCCAGTGCATGATTCAACATTGAAGGTTCCATGGTGAAGTGATGGGTTAATGTAAATCCTACATTTATGACAAAGAAACTGAACGAAAATTTGAGAGGTAAAAGCCTTAAAATGCATAAAAATTTGCTTTGGCCTCGTCTTCTCTGAGTGTTTCTTGGGTCTATACAATTTCTTGAATTAAATTTAATCATCACAGCATATTCGCACATTAACTTTGAGGCAATTTATCCGAACAACTGATAAGGGTGTTTTAAGATTACCCAGCACTTCCCTCAGAACACAGAGTGTGATATGAGCATTCTCATCATCCTGTTTTGAAGTTATATATACCAAGGAGGCGAAAGACAAAGCAGTTACTTGTTTTATAAAAGAAGTAGGTCAGGTTGAGCTCAAAGACATTCTCTTTAAGGATCAATACTCAAATATGCAATTAATTTCAGTTCAGGTAATCCATTATATAATGCCATTTTTTTAACATGTGTTGTACCCAATAAACCCCCTCTCCCCCCATTCGTCAACATATCAAACGTCCCAAACCTTAGAAAGCCTAAGATGTGGGTGTTGTAGAAATGTCTGATCGAAAAAGAAGTTTAATGTAAGGTTTCACAATAGTTCTAGGGATAGGTTAACATTTCATCTCTTTTTATCTATAAAGCAATGAAGGGGAAATTTCTCCACACATCCCAGATAGTCAAGAAATGTGTATGGAGTTGTACTCTGAAACAAGTTGTATCACTGCACAATAATTATTGAAGTACAAGTAAATATTTCTGAAGTCTGGAATGCAGTGAATGTGTCCTTGGAAAGACAGCTTAAATATTTCTAAAGTCTGGAATGCAGTGAATGTGTCCTTGGAAAGACAGCTTAAATATTTCTAAAGTCTGGAATGCAGTGAATGTATCCTTGGAAAGACAGCTTAAATATTTCTAAAGTCTGGAATGCAGTGAATGTGTCCTTGGAAAGACAGCCTAAATATTTCTAAAGTCTGGAATGCAGTGAATGTGTCCTTGGAAAGACAGCCTAAATATTTCTAAAGTCGGGAATGCAGTGAATGTGTCCTTTGAAATATTCTTTTCTTGTTTAATTTTATAAATAAATGGCATAGAGTATTATTATATAGCCTGTATAACAAATTTACCTGTGTGTATAAAGTAAATAATTAATCTATAATTAAAAGTTACTTAGCTAAGAGAATAGGTAATGGCTTACTTGCTGACGCATTTCAAAACATTGTTCCTTTTACGAAGCTAACCCTTTACTCGTAGTTAGTAACCCTTACTCTACTCCTAACGCTTACTGAGTAACAAATGTTTTGAAACGCTTCAGCAAGTAAGCCATTACGTATTCACTTAGTTAAGTACCTTTTAATTATAGTTTAATCAGTAAATTCTAGATGATTACATCAAGTAACTTTAAATATTTAATACTGTTTTTGTAGTAATCAAAACAAATGTAAAATTGGTTGTACGTAGTTTCTATCATAATAACAACAAATGGAGCTTAAAAAGGGTTAAAAATAACATAATGAACTGAATTAGTGTATACTGTATAGTAAGGGTTAACATTATGTACACATTTATAGAGATACAAAATACAAAATAGAGATACAAAATTACATCTAATATTATCAAGTAAATGATTTATGTTACTTTAATCTTGAACTTGAAGAGAGACCAGGCAAAGTTTAATGTTTTGAAAAATCAAAACGTTTTAAAATAAGCTACATGAACTCAGTCTCTGAAACAAAAAATGGAGTATCAAAAAGCCTTCTATTATGGGAAAACACTACCCATAATCATGATATTATCAATAGTAGCATTTTTTACTTCTTAAACTTAAGCTATTAAATAACGTGCTATATAAATATCTTTCATAATAATATGTTTAGATGTATGATATATTTATAAGTGTCCGTATAGATGATTGTTCAGTAATAAAATTATATATTTCGAAATACACTAGTAATAATCAAAAGCTTTTAATTGTGGTCAAGTTTAGGGCAAGAATTTACAAATTAATTATTGTGAGAACCAATTAATTATTTCTATTAGAGTAAAAATAATTGATTTAAGGGTGCAATTTTATTAAAAATATAAGATAATGTGTACAATTTTGTGAAAATGTAATGAAATCTATTTTGCCCCTAATTATTGGAATAAAATTTTTTCAAATTTTGTCCTTCCCAAAAATTGAGGGTGCATCATGCAAATTTTCCGTTATTTCAACAGGTGCTTAATACACCCTTAAATGTTTTAATTGTAACTATGTAATTAAACTATTTGGATTACTACTTTTAGTATCACTTAGGAAGAAAACATTACTTACTGATATTTTTCTGTTTGTTCCACGATAACTTTGGAAGTATTTATCCGATCAAAGTGATTTTGCTTGGAAATGAAAGAGGATACCTTTCCAGTGGTTCCATTATAGTTACATCCCAATCCGTTTGATTTGGAGACAATAATACGCTATTTTTAATTTTAAAAGATTTAAGAGGAAAAATTTAAAAAAATGTTTTTTGTTTTTATATAGAGATTATGAATTATAAGATAATTAATAAGCAAAATAAATAGTCACAGGATTTATTTTATGTCAAATTCTACAACACATAAAAATTTCACATAAAATAATTATAAAACGAATAGGTTTTTTTTTATTTATTGCTTGATGAAAATGCTTAGAACGATCATCATCAGATACTAGTGAATGAATTTTCCTCATTAAAAAGCGCCTTCTTCGACGGTCTACCCTGATATATAACTTGTTATAACTCGTAACACAACAAACAAACACGTAAAACATACATATATACACACACACACACACTCACACACACTCACACACACACACACACACACATACACGCACACACATACACACATACACACACACACACACACACACACACATACTCACACAAACACACACACACACACACACACACACACATACACACGTAAACCATACATATATACTCACACACTCACACACACACACCACAGACATACCCACACACACACACACACACACACACACACACACACACACACACACACACACACACACACAAACACACACACACACACACACACACACACACACACACACATACACGCGCACACACATACACACACACACAACAAACACACACGTAAAACATACATATATAAAAACACACTCACACACACCACAGACATACCCACACACACGCACGCACACACACACACACACACACACACACACACACACACACACACACACACACACACACACACACACACACACACACACACACACACACACACAAACACACACACACACACACACACACCACAGACATACCCCCCACACACAAACACACACACACACACACACACACCACAGACATACTCCCCACACATACACACCACAGACATACCCACACACACACAAGAATTTATTTTCAACAGGAGAAATTTACTAAATGGTTTTACCTTTGAAAAACACCTCGTTTTTCCAAATCAGCTAGTACAGGAGGAAGAAATTTCCTATATAACTTTGACTTCATGAAGTTACCAAACAAATTCACACATTTCTCCATCATTTCGCCCTCCACTCCTTCCACGTTAAAAACATCTCCTGGATCAGCAAGAATGGCAGCCAAAGGGGAAACCACTCCTATAAAATACATTATATAATCTTCTTTTAGATTTTGTTTAAACTCTTCTTCCGTCAGCCTTTGTAACAAACCAAGGTCAGCTAAAGTATTGTTTAATGTGTCCAAATACACCGAATAAAGTTCATCCAATCTGTTTAACCTTACATCTAAATCAGCGCAGGTTCCAATGAAATACTGTATATCACACGTAGGTGGAGAATATCTACAAATCTGAAAATCTATTAGTCTGACGTCACAAACCTTCTTGCAGTTATATTTAAACAATATGTTGTTCAACCAAAAATCACCATGATTCAATACTCGAAAAGTGTTCCTCTGCGGGAGGTTTTTGAAAAACTCTCTCAGTTTTCTTGCAATAAGATTTAAATTTTCTGAATATTGTTGACTCTCTGGCCACATAGATATTTCTTGCGCTAATCTAAAAATACACTTCTCAAAACACTGTAAGTAGTCAAATACAGAATAAGTGAATGTTTCAAAACCAAGTTTTTCTTCAACAAAGTTTGGGTTATCTTGGTGAAGCGAAACAGATCCGGCATGGAATTTAGCCAATGTTTTTAATGCGATCTCGCAATGGTCATAGTCCAATAGTTTCAAAATAGAGGTTTGAAATCCTTCTTCATTTAAATCATCCATGACAATTTCAAAATCATCAAAAGTATACATTTTTGGTGCTATTTTACTTCTTATATATTGCTCAATTTTAGGCAAAACTTTGTACATTTCTACTTCCTTATTACCAAACCAACCAATAAGATCAGGTTTCAATTTCTTGATTATGTAGTTTTTCTTATTTATTTGGTCTGTATTAGTCTTATACCATACTTCAACTTTGTATAATATGCTTGAAAAATTTTTGCCATCTTTGACTGCTCTTCTTGCCTTATATTCTACTATAGTTATATCCCCATTGCTTTTTTTGTTAGTAGTTTCTTCAAGGTTACTCTTTAAAATTAAACCGAGGTATTCTTCTGTCAGCCATGTTGTTGTTTCCTCCATTATCTACAACAATCAAATATTAAATAGGCTACAAGTTTCAAAAGACATTTTGAAAATTAATTTTTAACCAAAATGAGAAAAATAAACGTAAATTTAAAAAAATAATTACTTTTTAGAATATAGAGATTAAATTTATTAGACCGAGTCTTATCAACCAAAGCTAATGTTATACAAAGTTTAACTGTCTATAATGAAGAACCAAGTTTAATATAATTTTTTAGTTTTCCCAAAAAGTCAATGAAAAAGATTTTAATTAAAAGTGTTATTTAACAAAGTTAAGCCGTATAGTAGACACCTTTTAGTAAACATGGTGTGAAAAAGATTAAGTAAATTAAAAGCTATTCTTGTACAATTTGCTCTAAGTAGAACTAAAAGCAGGTAGAACTAATAATTAATATTGGTGGCTGTGAGAAAGGTTAACTTTCAAGAAGAGAAAGTTGTTTTTTAAGAACAAGATAATTCAGCTAGTTTAATGACTTCACAAGTAAAAAATATTTCAGATATAAAAAACTAAAAAGAGTCATTGAAAAGAACTAAGAAAGAAAATGAGAGAAGTGGTAGGAAATATCGCGTCATGGAAGAAGTATTGTTCGAAATTGATAGAAAAAATTCAAAAAGTCAGTAGATATAAGTGTAGTGAGAAAACCTTGTCACACAAATTATTAATTTTGTTTTATAGTTATTTGTTGATAGTTTTACTTTATTAATAACGCTTTTCTTATTTTATTTTGTAATTATTTTCACAAAGCAGTAAAAACACAATAGAAAACGATCATACTCAACCTTTTTCTCTCTAATGAACAATAAGAACCGATATATCTAAGAGGTACAATACAAAATAAACGTATGAAAATACACGTTAAAAAAAATCAATGTTTGCAATGGCTGTTTTAGGAGGTAATAAACAACTTCTATTAATAGCTGTTTTAAATGTTAAAAAACATGAACATATTTACAAAAATTATACTTCCAAAAATGTTAATTCAGAAAAATATTCAACAAGCTATAAGTTAATAAATCGCAATTTTTCAATAGATTAGCAAAATTACAATGGTAAGTAGAAATTTAAAATTTAAAATTAGTTTTGATATATGCAGTTTATTTGTTTTCTTAAAATACAAGAGTCGAAATATTATTTTAGTTACAAATCTCATAACTAAATTTATTTATAAAATCATAAATTTATAAGTAACGAGATAATTTATGTCAATATCAATTTTTAATTTTTCCTTTTGGATTTTAATGGGACTTTAAATTACTTGAAACAACTTCAAATAATACTGAATAAACTAAATAAATTAACTATATTAAAATATATGTAATTTCATAATTTCAATAAAAATAATTTACTTCTTTTTGCACGATTTAAATTTTAAGTTATCTTATTTAGTTGTAACAGTTGGTTTAGTTATTTATCTTGATTTTAATTTATACTTTTCTTTCTTGTTTTGTATTAGAAGTTCTCTTCATTGTTGTTATTGCAATCCTAGAGCACTTTTTTATAGTTCTGGGATTCGCGTGTACAATGATTGTATTATTTTATTAAATGGCATGTATTTTAATAGAAACATAATAGAAGTATTCCATTTCAATATACAAACTCAAAATGGAAGTATTCTGTATCGGATTTCTATTTAAGAATATGGTTACTGTTGAAGTAAGTAGTGGATATGTTGTGGTATACGTGTGTTTTCACATAACAAAGACTTCACTGATGAAAAAGTAAAATTTGGCTATACAATGTCTTGAGATTATTCAAAAATTACAATTGAGAAAATGATTTTGTTATTGAGCAAAAGTAGATATGAAAAAAGTTGGTCAGATTAGGTATTCATGTTTCAAGCGTTTAGAAAACTACTGCAGTACAACTGTATAGCCAGATCTGAAGATTTTAGAATATATTTAGCTGGAATAAGATCCTGTTGTAATATATCAAGGCGAAAGATCTTTCTGATTGAACTTTAAGTTCCATAATACATGTTGTTAGTAATAACGTTATACTGAAACTAAATTCATAAACATAGCTATATACACCCTACTTAGTATTGAAATATCTTATGTTTGAAGACACATACTGTTTATAAACTCACGCCTTCATAAACATACAGAGTCAATTGATAAATAAGACAGAATTTTGTCTGTCACCAAAGGTGGTGTATAAATTTTATACATATATATTTTGATTTATCTGGTGCCACTTTTCAGCATTGCAGCTCTATCTGGAGATCGTAGATCTTATTAAAAGATTTTATTAAAAGTTTTGGCTCAAAAATAGTTTGTTTGTGTTTTTTTTTTTAACTGAGAGGCACGACAAAAACTACGACAGAAATTGTTTTCCTAAATTTCTAACTTAAAATTAAATTACTGAATTTAAATTATTGGAGCAATACCTACCACTCTCAACGATTGTAAATGCTTAAGGACACTGATGATGTTGAGGAGTTAAATTATATCATATAGACTTATTATAATTGAAATATGATGTAATTTTCAAAATTTAATGTTTTGTTAAAACTGTTGAATGGTTATAAAAAAAAAATTTTTTTTAAAAATGTAACATTGCTAGTGGATTTGCATTATATGTAACATTGCTAGTGGATTTGCATTATATGTAACATTGCTAGTGGATTTGCATTATATGTAACATTGCTAGTGGATTTGCATTATATGTAATAATAAAAACAATAGTACAAACTTAATTTTGTTTTTCATTTTAGAAAATCATAAAACATTTCTGAAATTTAGAAAAATGAAATCTCTATAACTTTAATTTTTAATAAAGCAGGTAATTATTATTAAAAAATGGCTTATAAAAAATCTTTGTCGTAAAGGAAAACTATAAAGTATAGTTTATTCTCCATTAATTTTATTAAGGATAGGTGGGTAAAAGTATGCTGGTTATTTAAAATTCTGTAGTTTTACTTTTATGTAAAAGTTTTAATCATTAGTGGCGGGTAGCCATAGGTTTTGGGGACGAAATTAAAAAAATAAGGAGACTGTTGGAATGGGTTCACGAGGATAAACGATTGAGAACTTTTACTCTAAATATTCTTCAGTAATTAAAAATTTGTGTATGTGTTACAAATAAAAACCATTAAAAACTGGTTATGTTTACTATATTGTTTCGTGATAGATTTTCTTAATTTAGAAATCAAACTAATACACAATCTTTCTTCTAGTAAATTAAAATGTCGAAACTTTCGACACATATATTTCGATTTATAAATTATTCTCTTATCAGTTTTAACATAATAGAAAAGTACAAGTTCATCTTAAAAGTAGTTTTAAAAACGGAATGTAAAACACTGTTGATACCATAATATTGTATTTTTAGTTCTTTTCGAGAATTGATCTTGTACTAAAAAACTAACATAGTTAATAAGTGTTACTAATTATTTCAAAGATAACCTCTTTAAGAGATCTTTACCTCTTGAACTTCTAAGCTTGCAAAAATAAGACGTTAATTTAAAAGAAAAACAAAAAAAAACAGTTATTTTAAAACACATTTTTAAGATAAAAAAATCAGTGAAATAATAAAATTTAATTTAAAAGTGTTTCTAATTTCATGATAGAAATACAGTATAATAAGTAATTATAATTTTTATATTTTTACTTTCATAAAATTTAGTTTCCCAATCATAAAAATAAGTACCTATAGCCAATAAAATTAACAAAAACAATTATTTAAATAACAATTAAAAAAAGTACTTGTGATTATGGTGAACCGAAAAGTTTTGATTCTAAAAATGTTTTAAGTAATAAATTTTGATTCAGATCATTCTATCTGTTTTAGTGGGGAGATATTTTACTTTGCTGCAGTGGGTATTGGTTTTGCATTATTCTCTCCAAACAACGTCTATTTAAGACAATAATAAATACCTAAAACAACCATCATGAAATTCGTTGTATGAACTTTAAAATTACTATTGATATCGACTATTGGAGTTTCTTTACTGATAAAACTGCGTTTCAACAGTATTTAGTTTATACTGTATTTTATTTAGTCTCCTGATAATATTTAGGCCTTCCTTTCATGTGATATGACGATTTACAGTAGCTATGTAATGAACAATTGAATTTTCTGTTACATTCCTGTTTAAAAACTCTTAAACAGCAATGTTTTTATTCAACAACTAGGTATATTATTTAAAACATACATTTTAAAAGTTTTAGTTTACCCGGCGAACTCTATATTCTGTATGAATATTTTTGAGTTGAATGAATATTTTTCGTTTTTAAAAATTGTCTTAGAAATCAGGAAGCCTAACGCCATGCAATACAAATGATATTATTCTGCAGGATAAAACAAACACTGCACTTTTTATGACATGAACAGGTGTGTATGATTTTAATAAGATTGCTATGGAGTGTTAATGAAGCTGAAAATTATTAATATTTAAAAAATTATATAACTAAGCAAAACGTATCTGACATTGACTTTGTCTCAAGATGTATTTAACAACACAACAGTACTGTCTACTGGAACTGAAATTTCCTCATTGATATAGGCCTACTGTAATGCTATTATTAATACATTTGCTGCTATTAGAGCAAGTAAGGTTTACTTTGAAACACATCTTTATAACGTTTAAGACACGCAGAAGCGTGTAAAAATGTTTTAGTTTTCATTTCCCCTCTAGTTGTTTTATTCCAAAAACAGTAAGTGAGGAACAACTTCACACACCTACTGTTCTGATAGGCTGGCCGTGCTTTTGATGTTATGCTTGTAAACGTTTTATATTTCATTATATTGTCATTCAAAACCACTTTTAAAGATATATTTGACTACTGTAGTACTATCACCTTCTTGACAACAAAACAATTTATTTATTAATTATTAGGGCTATTATTGTTATTATATTATAAATACTTGTGTTTGATTAAACTGGTATACAAACATATGAAGACAGATGTATTCATACACAAGATTTATTAAATCTCTTCAAAAATCTCACAAAGATTAAAATAAAAAAGAAAGTATCTTTAATACCATCAGTTGTTTTCAGCAATCGATTAATCAAAGGTTACATAATGCGCTGATATCTAAAAATAATATGGTCTTATTTTAGGAAAGTCATAAGTTGTTTGATACTAGCAATTAGGTTTTCTATTGATTATAGTAGTAGTTGCATTAGTAAACAATTCGTGATGTTATGTTGAATGTATTGAATTATATACAATATCGATTTACAACAATACCATAGCTGTCAGATAATAATATTGTCAAAATGAATATTTCTCATCTTTATGTTAAATAATATCTATTAAAGTACAGTATTACTTACTTGTCCGTCCCGTCTCAAAGTTGAAGCTGATGAACGACACCTACTCGAAACAGCTGTTGAGGTTATCTAGGTCAATTATTACATCAAGCCTACTTTACAAAAAGGCGGGGCTTAACTGACAGAGCTTTGATAATTGGAAGATGAAGTAGAGTGTATAACAAATTTTAGTTTATAAAGAGTTTTCTGCTTTCCAACAAAAATATTTAGTTTAATTGAAGATTAAAAAAAAAAAAAATTAAACAAAAGCTTTCGTCATAAGATCAGAGTTCTGTCTTATAATCATTTCTGGGTAGTTATTAAGATCAGCGACTACCGCTCCGATCGGCGAAATTTTTTTCCTTATCAATTTGACCTTGCTGAACACGAATCTAAAGTTTTTATTTACTGCAAACACATTAATATATATATATATATATATATATATATATATATATATATATATATATATATATATATATATAACCTAACTTCGTAAAAATATAGTCTTAATGACGTTAGTTTTTAAAACATTTTTTTGTTTTTAAATTAATGTGTAGAAGACGAGTATCAATTTTTTCCCACGGAAAATACAGGAAGTTACTTCTTTTCACATTTTAAATGTTAGGCTGTAATGGCATGTAGGCCACCGGGCGTGAACCGGGCGCGCAGTGGCTACAGCGCACTGCAATATGTCTAGATTTGGTTGTAATTTTATACAACATTACTATATACCTATATTAAAATATACCTACGAAGTATCCAGTCAGGATAGATTTGGTTATAATTTTATTCAATATTGCTAACTACCTATATTAAAATATACCTACAAAATATCCAGTCAGGATAGATTTGGTTATAATTTTATTCAATATTGCTATTTACCTATATTAAAATATATATAGGAAGTATCCCGTCAGGATAGATTTGGTATAATTTTATTCAATATTGCTATCTACCTATATTAAAATATACCTACAAAATATCCAGTCAGGATAGATTTGGTTATAATTTTATTCAATATTGCTATTTACCTATATTAAAATATATATAGGAAGTATCCCGTCAGGATAGATTTGGTATAATTTTATTCAACAATACTAACT
This sequence comes from Prosapia bicincta, assembly GCA_036971475.1. Classification (NCBI taxonomy): domain Eukaryota; kingdom Metazoa; phylum Arthropoda; class Insecta; order Hemiptera; family Cercopidae; genus Prosapia; species Prosapia bicincta. The sequence goes on along the minus strand of JBAIZL010000070.1, from coordinate 285,769 downwards.
ACCTATATTAAAGTATACCTACGAAGTATCCAGTCAGGATAGATTTGGTTGTAATTTTGGTAAATATTTAGACTTATTGCCGATGCAGAAAATTATAACTAAAACTATCCTGACTGGATACGTCATAGGTATATTTTAATATAGGTATATAGTAATGTTGAACAAAATTATAACCAAATCTATCCTGACTTAATAGTTCATAGGTATATTTTAATTTAAGTATACAGTAATGTTGTATAAAATTGTAACCAAAAGGTTAATATTTAGACTTTAAGTTTAGTATTAAAATAAACTGACTTTGACTAATGCAGGTGCGCTGTAGCTACTGCGCGGCCGGTTCATGCTATACATGCTATTACAGACTAACATTAAAAATGTGCAAAAAATTACTTCCTAAAAAAAGTGAATATTCATGTTCTAATGTTAGCAATGTCAAATCTATCAGGAAAAACATTTCGCCGATCGGAGCGTTAGTAAGAACCAAAGTCAGATCAGGTTAGGTTAGGTTATTTTTTTAATGTAAATTTGTGTTTGCAGTAAAAAAAACTTCAGATTCGTGTTCATCAAGGTCAAATTGATTGGGAAAAAAATTTCGGCGATCGGATCGGTAGTCGCTGATCTTAATTTTTACCCATTTCTGAATATCGGCGACAGCCTATTAAAAAGTGTTAGAAAAAAATTGCAGAAAAACAACAGTATGTTAATGTAGACTACAGCCTATTTCATATGAAATCCAAACGAGATTGTGAGTGTTTTGGAGAATTTAAAAAGCTTGTCGTTTTATGCAATGCAATGAGTGAGAGTGGAATTATAATGCGTATGGCGTGGATTCTGTGCATAACATTCTGCAAACTTAGTATTGACTGGTCAAACTTGTAATGAAAATACTGGCCCAAAACGATATTACTCAGTTCCCATGAACTTACTGTAATTTTAAATAGCTAAGTGGTAGTATTACTAACATATATGGTAACAATAAATGGAAATACAGATCTAGCAATCCCTATGTGTTATATAGCTGAATCTATACTTTTATTCACCCACTTTTATAAAACCATTTTCTCCTGCCTTATTTTTCTACATAATCAACTTCTTTTTTAACGTCGATTTTGAAACTTCATACGTTAAAATGGACTATATAGAAACTAAGTTTCATGAAGGTATGAAATTCAAATGATGACTGAAGCCAAACTGCAGACGAGGGCAATGCAAAAAACAAACACACAATTTTTATGGGGAACTTAGAGGAATATAGTTGGAGAAAGAGTTTACGAGTTTCCTCACTTTATAAACCTATTTTTCTTGGAACTCAGAGCGTGAAAAATTAGACTTTGAAAAACGTAATCTTGAAGCTACTCCAATAGGTCCTTAAATATGATGTTTTTTAATAGGAAAAATAGGATGTTTATACTTGTTTGGGTGGTCGAATAGTTTATGGTAGGGCCTGAATTCATTAAATTAAGTTACGAAAAATATTTTTTTTTTGTTTTGCTGATATATTGTAACATTTGATGAGAACGATGTAAGAACTTATTTGAATTTTGTTATTCTCACCCTTCTAAAAATTTAATATTGAATCAATGTTTATCTGTTAGAAAGAATCTTACTTATCTGGTGTGCAAAATATCTATTATTTATTGTTTTTTATGTGGGATTTTGTTACTGGCTCACCCAACAAGCAGTCGGTCTCTCTCTCACCAAGCAATGAAGAAACATATGTATATATATATATATATATATATATATATATATATATATATATATATATATATATATATATATACGACCTTTTGTTCGTGTTATTTATCAGCAACCAGTGGGTATCTAGCTCTGCATTGAGCCAGGGTATTAGGAAAAGTTTTTTACTTTCAAAGCCAAGTCTATGAAAATCTTATAATTAATAATCATTTTAATAACCTAAACATTTTTACTTCGCTAACTAATAAAAGATGGTAACTTCATATTCTTTTTTGAAAAACGTATTTTATAATATAAAAGCTAAACATAAGAAAAATAATTTTTGTTATGTGTAATGTTATGTGGCACAGAATATATAAAAAATGTCCATGAGGCGTATCATGGAGCATGGCGTCATCGCTTAAGAGTTCGTGTGTAATAATCCGGAGATGAACGAATATGGTCCCGAAGAATTCCCAATGCAGAACATGGAAACAACATAGATATTGTTAGGAGGTTATGTTTAAATCATTTTAAAATGCAATTTATTATACATTCAGGAGTATTTATATTTAATTAAATTATGTAACAGCCTATGATTTCATACTCCCCAGTTTTACTATTCCTAGGTTATATTACATTAGTATTATGTTAGAATCCATTGTTAGGGAAAATATATTATTTTCTAAAACGTTGAATGGTTCTTTAAATACTGAATTTGTTATGACTTATTATTGTTTAATTTTATTTAATAGTTTTAATTAGTACAGTTTTAAATTAAAATTCACGAATTAATGAAGTTTTTAGTTTAAGTAAAACAGATTACAAAAGAAAACGTTATGATAACACAGGCCTACAAAAAAAGTTTTTTTTTTGGATCCTAGGATTTTAGAACTGATTTTAGTAATATTTGGGGGGCTGAATCCAAATATGAAATCAGTTTTTCACTACCAGCTCTACTTTTTCAGATAATAGTTTATTTAATGTGAAGTTTAACGCAAAATGTGCAGTTTTAACTGTATTTTGTGCAGTTCTAAAGCTCATATACATATATTGGTTCCAGTATATTTGCCTTATTGTCAGTCTGCTGTCCACGGAGTTCCTCCCAAATCCACTAGATGGCATTGTCTGTCCGGTGAAGTGACCTTTAACGCTTCAACCGGAGTTACTTGAGTTGAGGTTAGTTTGTAAGTTCTCACCGTGTAGGGTGTATCAAAGTTGGCCTCAGGCATTATTTGTGTTTAGAAAAGAGTTGCTATAAAGTTAACCTAAAACGTGAAGTGTTGTGGATTGTTCTATTTGTGTTCCTAAGTTGAAATAAAATGAGTTCAAGTAGAAGAAGTTGTATAAATCAACCTGATGTGTTTTGCCACATATGCGAAGAATACACGGTAAAAGAAAACAGAAAGACTGTTAGTGACTTTGTAAAGAAAGCTTATCTTGCATACTTTGGTGTTAGGCTTGGTGATCAGGATAAAACGTGGGCACCTCATCAGGTCTGTAAAACTTGTACAGAACATTTACGACAGTGGACTATCGGGAAAAGAAAAAGTCTGAAATTCGGCGTACCGATGGTTTGGAAAGAACCCCAAAATCACTTCGATGACTGCTATTTCTGCCGAGTAAATATTACTGGAATCAATCGAAACAACCGTAACAAGTGGACTTATCCTGATTTAGCTTCCGCAAGACGTCCAGTTCAGAAGAAGTACTATTGGAAAAAATGGCTCTTCCTGAATATTTTCCAGATGAATGGCGCCTATTTATTGACAGCTCAAAGCGAAGTTTGAAATGCGTCCTTCTTCACAATGGCAACAAATATGGCTCAATACCGATTGCTCACTCAACAAAAATGAAATACGAATATAACACCATAGCTTTAGTCTTGGAGAAGATAAAGTATCATGAACATCAGTGGGTGATTTGTGTGGACTTAAAAGTGGTAAATTTTCTCCTTGGACAGCAAAGTGGCTACACCAAATATCCTTGCTTTTTGTGCCTCTGGGATGGCAGAGACAAAACACACCACTGGGTTAGAAAAGAGTGGCCCAAGAGAGAAACATGTTGGGGAAAAGAATATAATTAACGACCCCTAGTTGGGCGAGAGAAAATCATCTTTCCTGCATTACATATCAAGTTGGGCTTTATAAAGCAGTTTGTAAAGGCTCTTGATAAGAACAGATCATGCTTTTCATATGTAGAAATGAAAATGCCTCAGTTGAGTACGGAAAAAATTAAAGCAGGAATATTTGATGGACCACAAATTAGACAACTCATTAAGGATCCTGACTTCGTAAATTCAATGAACGAGACTGAGCGAAAAGCATGGACTTCATTTGTTGCAGTTGTCAAAAATTTTCTGGGCAAGTACAAAGCTGAAAACTATGTTGAAATGGTAAATGAGATGCTAAATAGTTTCAAATCACTTGGCTGTAACATGAGCATTAAGGTGCACTATTTACACAGCCACTTAGATAGTTTTCCTGAAAATTTAGTAGACACCAGTGAGGAACAAGGTGAAAGATTTCACCAGGATATTAAAACTATGGAGGATCGCTACAAAGGAAGATGGGATACACACATGATGGCAGATTACTGCTGGAGTTTAAAAAGGGACTGTTCTAATTTACATTCAAGAAAGTTACGAAAAAGAAGCTTCCGTAGTGTTGATTGTTTTACCTGGTTTGATTGTTTTATGTAGACGATGATGTTTTTTCTGTTTTTGTATATAATAATATTTGTAACCTAATAAAATAAAAATATAATTATAATATAGTAATAAAAATTTGGTGTTGAGTGTTTAATTTGATCCACTGATTTAACTTAAAATAGTGTAGCGTATATTTCACTAAAATGTTATATCTTAAAAATTTGAGCTCCTAGGCAAAAACTAATGCCATATTTGAATTCAGGGCATCAAATTCATATAAAATCAGCTCTTAATACCCCGGCACCACAAACAGCTGTTGGCCAGTGTAATAAATAAGCCTATGCTACGTATTTTTATATATGATTTTAAAACGTTATTTTATAGTAAATTAGAAGAAATAATAAATATTTACGAAAAGGTAAAATATTTTAAGCCTTTTATAAAGTTAGGTTACTTTATTATAGAATTGTTAATGACTACACAATTATGTTTCATAAATAATATTATTTGAAGTGAAACTTTTGTTGGTAGCTTCAATGCAGCAATGTTTTTTGTATAAACTATTTTATTATAACAGCTACCCTAATTAATAATCAAATATACTTCGAACAATTATGGCGGATTATTAGGCGGATTTAGCAATTAATTTTACATCACGTTAGAAAATATAGACATTCATAATGAAGGATATAAATATTGGATTTGTAATTCGTTTTCTGCAGTATGTTCCATAATTATCCAATTTTAATTTTCTACTTGACTAATTATAAAAATCATTTCTAAAGATGAGCAACATGCTGTCACTCGTTACTAACATCTGACGCACTATTTCCGTTATTCCCACAATAGCTGGCACCTCCACACACATCTCATCTAAAGCCAGATGGTTTTGACGTTGTTGTGAGTACAAAATGTCTGTGGTCTCGGAAAACATAGGAGCTTGTAGGCTTAGGAAGTGCAAAAAAAACTCTTAATAAATTATTATTTCCATAAAAAATCTTATATTTCAAAATCTTTCCTGAATCGTTTTCTTTAAAAATTATTTTAAGATTGTAATTAGCTAAAACTAAAAGAAATGCTTGGCGGAGTGTTTATTTCTTGTTTTAATTTTATAGGAAAAGTCGTTTACACGCGTTTGACTTGTAAGAATAGATAATATGAATTTAATAGATAACACGAAAATAATATTTTTTTTATATGTAATATTTTTGTGGTATTTTTTGGTGTTCTTTCAGCAGTAGCTGGCTTTTCCGCATCTCGTAAGCTATGTCTTTTATGAATAAATAGTGATTGAGAAGTATTTAAATCTCGGTAAATGAAACCTCGGTAAAAGTAGTTTTAATTGTTTGCCATTTATATTGCATTCCGCTAAAAAAAGGCTACATATAGCCCCCTAAAATGATATACAGGCCTAGATCTGGTTGATTGATTTGAATACAACA
>JBAIZL010000070.1:242500-275000 GCA_036971475.1 Prosapia bicincta | reverse complement strand
AAATGTAGAAGTGTTTTTGTTTATTTATGAGCAATTATGAATTTCACTTCAATTTAGTCAGATAATGAATGTAATTTAAGGAGTAGAAATTAAACTTTGTGTTTAATTATGTTAAAGTGTATCAGTGCAGCAAAACTTAATATAATAATTACATTTTTGTAGGTAATTGTTTGACACAGTAATATTAAAAGAATATTTGACCCATTTGCGGAATTTCGGATATTTTTAGACGACCTACATAAATACATTTTTCATTTTCGTGGAAAACGTTAAAGTAATGGATTACGCTCCAAAATTAAAAAAGAATGTATTTTGAAACTTTAAAACAAATTTGGTATGACTAAAACTTAGATTAAAACTTTATTTCCTTCTACCTTTCAAGGTTCAAGAATAGAAAATTCTGTATTTTCGGAAAGTATATTAATTCAGACAAACTTTTAATATATTATGCGATAACAGTTTTTGGCGTTTAACCTTTCATGGTTATTAAAAACCTTTCATGGTTATTATACGAATTAAATATAAACAGCTTCAGTTTAAAAATGAACATTTCATCATTATTTTCAGTGTTAGAATAGTGTAAAATGTTTTTTCAAAGTGTAAAAGATTTTAAACTTTTCCTTGGGCATTTCAAGAACCTGCTTTGCTTCGAAGGAATATTTTAAAATTGTATTAAAAATTCAAATGTCACATATTTTACGATATAGTAGTGATTTCAGTGTTAAAATAAGCTACACTCTTACCGTTATAGTTATGAAAGCATGTTGGTTTAATGAAGATCTATAAGATAATTGTTTACTTGTTCTACAAGATCGTCTTGCAAATATAAACTTAGACTCTTGTATTAAAAACGTGGTTAAGTGTTTTGGCATCCCTCTAACTCTCGCTACTTACCTACTCCCAGTAACACATTCTAGAAATCGCGGTTGCGGCTGACGTTCTATGGCATTTCACTGGCTCTTGCCACTCATCTACTCCCAGTAACACATTCTAGAAATCGCGATTGTTGCTGACGTTCTATGGCATTTCATTGGCTCTTGCCACTCATCTACTCCCAGTAACACATTCTAGAAATCGCGATTGTTGCTGACGTTCTATGGCATTTCACTGGCTGTAGCCACTCATCTACTCCCAGTAACACATTCTAGAAATCGCGATTGTTGCTGACGTTCTATGGCATTTCACTGGCTGTAGCCACTCATCTACTCCCAGTAACACATTCTAGAAATCGCGATTGTTGCTGACGTTCTATGGCATTTCACTGGCTCTTGCCACTCATCTACTCCCAGTAACACATTCTAGAAATCGCGATTGTTGCTGACGTTCTATGGCATTTCACTGGCTCTTGCCACTCATCTACTCCTAGTAACACATTCTAGAAATCGCGATTGTTGCTGACGTTCTATGGCATTTCACTGGCTCTTGCCACTCATCTACTCCCAGTAACACATTCTAGAAATCGTGGTAGTTGCTGACGTTCTATGGCATTTCACTGGCTGTAGCCACTCATCTACTCCCAGTAACACATTCTAGAATCGCGATTGTTGCTGACGTTCTATGGCATTTCACTGGCTCTTGCCACTCATCTACTCCCAGTAACACATTCTAGAAATCGCGATTGTTGCTGACGTTCTATGGCATCTCACTGGCTGTAGCCACTCATCTACTCCCAGTAACACATTCTAGAAATCGCGGTTGTTGCTAACGCGATTGTTGCTGACGTTCTATGGCATTTCACTGGCTGTAGCCACTCATCTACTCCCAGTAACACATTCTAGAAATTGCGGTTGTTGCTAACGCGATTGTTGCTGACGTTCTATGGCATTTCACTGGCTCTTGCTACTCATCTACTCCCACTAACACATTCTAGAAATCGTGGTTGTTGCGGACGTTCTATGGCATTTCACTGGCTGTAGCCACTCATCTACTCCCAGTAACACATTCTAGAAATCGCGATTGTTGCTGACGTTCTATGGCATTTCACTGGCTCTTGCCACTCATCTACTCCCAGTAACACATTCTAGAAATCGCGATTGTTGCTGACGTTCTATGGCATTTCACTGGCTGTAGCCACTCATCTACTCCCAGTAACACATTCTAGAAATCGCGGTTGTTGCTAACGCGATTGTTGCTGACGTTCTATGGCATTTCACTGACTGTAGCCACTCATCTACTCCCAGTAACACATTCTAGAAATTGCGGTTGTTGCTAACGCGATTGTTGCTGACGTTCTATGGCATTTCACTTTCTCTTGCTACTCATCTACTCCCACTAACACATTCTAGAAATCGCGGTTGCGGCTGACGTTCTATGGCATTTCACTAGCTCTTGCCACTCATCTACTCCCAGTAACACATTCTAGAAAACGCGGTTGTTGCTGACGTTGTATGGCATTTCACTGGCTCTTGCCACTCATCTACTCCCAGTAACACATTCTAGAAAACGCGGTTGTTGCTGACATTGTATGGCATTTCACTGGTTCTTGCCACTCATCCACTCCCAGTAACACATTCTAGAAAACGCGGTTGTTGCTGACGTTGTATGGCATTTCACTGGCTCTTGCCACTCATCTACTCCCAGTAACACATTCTAGAAAACGCGGTTGTTGCTGACGTTGTATGGCATTTCACTGGCTCTTGCCACTCATCTACTCCCAGTAACACATTCTAGAAAACGCGGTTGTTGCTGACGTTGTATGGCATTTCACTGGCTCTTGCCACTCATCTACTCCCAGTAACACATTCTAGAAAACGCGGTTGTTGCTGACGTTGTATGGCATTTCACTGGCTCTTGCCACTCATCTACTCCCAGTAACACATTCTAGAAAACGCGGTTGTTGCTGACATTGTATGGCATTTCACTGGTTCTTGCCACTCATCCACTCCCAGTAACACATTCTAGAAAACGCGGTTGTTGCTGACGTTGTATGGCATTTCACTGGTTCTTGCCACTCATCCACTCCCAGTAACATATTCTAGAAAACGCGGTTGTTGCTGACGTTGTGTGGCATTTCACTGGTTCTTGCCACTCATCCACTCCCAGTAACACATTCTAGAAAACGCGGTTGTTGCTGACGTTGTATGGCATTTCACTGGTTCTTGCCACTCATCCACTCCCAGTAACACATTCTAGAAATCGCGGTTGTTGCTGACGTTGTATGGCATTTCACTGGTTCTTGCCACTCATCCACTCCCAGTAACACATTCTAGAAATCGCGGTTGTTGCTGACATTGTATGGCTTTTCACTGGCTCTTGCCACTCATCCACTCCCAGTAACACATTCTAGAAAACGCGGTTATTGCTGACGTTGTGTGGCATTTCACTGGTTCTTGCCACTCATCCACTCCCAGTAACACATTCTAGTAATCAACCTAGTTAACGTTTTCGCCCTTCCCAAAAAACCGTTTTAATAAATGATCAAATGACGGACCAACAAGATTGTAATAGGCCAGGAACTATTTTGGTATGAAAACATCCTACAGCTGATGACGTAGAGAAATTTATCGAAAATATTACGTCAATTTCGAAACTACCAAAACTTATGTGAGTGATACGCTTCATTTGCGAGGGTGAAAAACTACTCGAAATGACAATAAATGATTTTGAATTGTCTTAAATTTAATAAAAAAACAATAAACATCTGAAAGAATCAAATCAGAATAACAGTGTTGCGTATAATCTGTTTCCTATACAAAATTTATCAAAACTTAAAACACAATATCCGTGTTGTTCATGTTTGTTTAATTTAAAACTAAATTAATTGTATAAACAAAATGGCAAGCGGATTGCTAAATGTAAACCTGACACTGCATTGTTTGTATTTTATTTTCATCCAACTGAAAACAATTATTTTAACCAATCAGTTTTGTTTTGACAATTCTTTGTAAACATTATCTCTCTGTATTAAACGAACAAATTCAATACTTCTAAAATTAAATGGGTTTGAAAAATAAAACTTCATCAAACTTTGGTTGATTCCCTTTTTGTTAATCTTTGAACAATATTTAGAAATTTCTTTATAAGGCACTAGCTACATACCTTTAGAGCAAATGCAAAGAGAAATTGAATCTAGTTTCAAAAATAAGAGTATTTGATGCTAGTTTTGAATATTTAGCGTAGAACGGACCAAAAGACGTTTCTTGTGGAACTCGCATGAACCTTTCCATACCGCTGAGCAGTACACTAACTGTAATATGCTCACAGTGTTGTCTATTGTTTCAACTCTAATGCAGGAAAGTAAGAATATTTTTTTTTTAAATTTTTTTTTTCTTTTTTTTTTTTTTATTAAAACTGGTCATTTCTGACCAACCATTAATTTACATTTGATAATTATATTTTAGCTTTTATTACAAAGAATCCATTGATTTCTATTGTATCTTGTTTGATGTTGGAAGCCAACCGGCGTGAGGAAGAGTATTGTTGTCACTCTTGTCGTTCAACGAGTTCAAATGGTTTTGTCCTTTTGAGTCGTCTTGTCAGGTGGTTGTTGTCGAGAAGTCTCAGTGCCTCAGGATTTTCGTGTTGAGTGAGCCGATTTACGTGTTTGATGGCGTTCTGTTTTATGACTTCCTCGACCATGGGTACACCAAGATCGCAATGCAAGTCACTGTTACGCACATACCAAGGAGCGTTGGCGATGTTTCTTAGTACTTTGTTCTGGAAGCGTTGTATCCCTTGTATGTGACATTTGCTGGCACAGCCCCAAAGCTGTATACCATACGTCCAAACCGGTTTGAGGATTTGGTTATATACCAATAGCTTGTTGTATATTGATACCCGTGAATTTCGACCGAGTAGCCAATACATTTGCCTGTAGCGAGTCTGAAGTTCTGTGAGTTTTATTTTGACATGCTCGACCCATTTGGCTTTTGCATCAAGATTCATGCCGAGATATTTAGCTGAATCATGATATGGGATAACACTTCCATTCATTTCGAGCCTCTGAGGGTTTGGGATCCTCTTGTTTGTAAAGTTCACATGGACTGCCTTCTGGTCGTTGAGTTTGATGCGCCATTTCTTGGTCCAAGCCTCAACTGAATCGTTTGATCTTTGTAAGCGTGTTGTCGATTCTTGAACGGTTTTCGCTGTCGCTGCGTTTGCTGTGTCGTCTGCGAAAGTGGCCGTGATGACGTTGGCAAAGTAAGAATATGTAAAGGAAATACATACCATAAAACCATGCCTAGAACATACAAATGTTTTACGCCTAAAAGCAAATGTCTATATGAACATTTTAAATAAATAATTTAAAGTGGTTACAAAAAACGGAAAAATTATTTAAGTATACCAATATATATCATGAATTTAATTGAGAAATTGATAACATTTAATGTCTAAGTATTGTTATGTTTTTAGAGTTAATCTTTCCTTCGATATTATTTATTTTTAAAACATTATTATAATATAAATATTCACGGTTTAAACATTTAAAACGGTTTATGAATGTAATTCATTCTCAAAATATTTTCTACTATTTTATTTTATAAATTAATAAAAGGTTTAAAAACTGACTGACCTTGAATATGGCAATTGTATTAAACATTTGCTACTGAGAGCGGAAGAAGCTAGAATTGTCATTATATCGTCAATGTATAGATGACCGAAATAGACGGAAAAAATGATTATTATAGTTTTTTATTTAATCAAAATTAATTTTGAAAAGCATAGTGTCATTACATCCGAGAAAAAGTTACTACAAGACATAAATTACAATAAGGGAATAAGTCGTATGTTAAAATAAAAACTAATATTCTATCAACATTCTTATAATAATTTTTAAAATACTTAACTAAGTGAATACGTAATTGCTTATATTGCTATTATTCTTATAATACTTAAATTTGTTGGAAATAAATTATCACTTCCTCCGCCCGTAGACCTCGGCAGTCAAGCGTTACTATCATGCTCCATTTGGGTACCACTTCGACATCTTACAAATGATTCCAAAAATTTTACTCTTATAGTATAGGAAAGGCGTGGTATCATCACCTTACACATCTTTTCAAATTTTACAAAACCGTTTAAAATGATAACTACTACATAAATTACCTTAATTAAGAAGAGATTAATAACTTTTTACAAATTTACAAAACAAGAATTAAGTTCGGATAGTTATAATCCGTAAATATCATAAAGTTAAATAAAACACGGTTGATGCGTGAGTCAAAGAAATCAATTTATTAGGAACCGTGTTTTTTTTTAACAAACTGTTGTGAGTGTACAACTCATCATGCAAGAAGAGGGGAATGAGTTGGTTACTCCACCACTATGATACCCTTACCATGCTTGACAGTTCTAGGACATATGAACATTCTGACACAGTTTCAATATTTTTCGCATATATTTGTAATATTTATGGACCAGTATGTATTAATATTATGAAAAGTTATATCAATTTTCAACGCCTGAATGAGGACGACAATTTAGTCGTCGAAACGTTCCCAAGTTCCTAATAAATTTGACTCACCCATCAACCGTGTTTTCATTTAACAAAATTTTGTGAGTTTAACCTCATCATCTAATGTAAAGTTATTTATTAAAATCACCGAATATAATGGACTCCAAAGTTCAGGGGAAAATAAATCAGTACACAACTCAAAATTGAACGAATCGTCTGCTAAAAGTTTTTTTAATGAAACAACAGTTGAACTAAAATTTTCAAAATAAAATTTAATTACACTAGAATAAAAATATCAAACAAGGGAAGAAAATCAACAATGGAGTGCAAACTAAGATGAATAGTTCTCGGTAGGGTCAGGCCAAGAGCTAAGCACAATTAATTGAAATACATACATTTCCCTCTTACAACAACTAACTGTAAACTTGCCTTGATAACTCAGTTACTCCCCAAGGAGTTTACTGGAGGCAAGGCGGTTACATGCCTCAGTGCCCAAGTACAGTCAGTTTGCATTAAAACTAAGCTAATAAACTGACTGAATTTTCCAGTTTAATATAAACCCAGACCACCATGAAATATATAACATTGAGGCCCGGTTTGGCAAACCTTATTAAAATTTAAAATATTTATTATTAGGTTTATTTATACAAATTGTTTTAATAAAAACTGCAAGTAATATAGCTTTAAAAATCGCCAGCGTCCCGAATGTTGGATCCTGTTGGTCTTTTTAGGTTGTCCAGATAGATAGGAATGGAATTTATGGGCGTTCTCTGAGAAGGTGTAGATAGTTGTCAGCTCGTGTAAGAAATTATCTTCCTGTTATTTTGAAGATAGTTTCAAATATGTGTTGTACCAAAAGGAACATCAAGATTCATTCGTAAAACTATACTGAAATTTACAATCAGTTGAAATATACTCTCGATGAAATAAGTAGAGAGTTTTATAGGAATTGTAATGAAATGAAATCAAAAGTTTTTAGTTAAAGATATACAGTTAAAAATGTTATAATTAACCAATTTCTGGCCTATTAAAACTATTCTATTAATAAGTTATATTTCTTTGAAAACATATTAGGTAAATAATTGTTCAAAATCCGTAGACGGATTTAAATACAGAGATCTTCTCTCATAAAATAAAAAAGATCAACTTCTATCTCTGTATCTTCCTATGCAAAGGATATTGCTCTGACTGGCTAAGAATCAACATCGAGCCTAAAGTATTAAAGCTAAAAACTTTAAAGCTTGAGAGTATATCTGTTAAAACAAATATAGGCACCTAACAAACGATTCTGCAAAAATTATAATTTTAAAGTGAACTTTTGAATTTATGTCATAACCCGGACGTTTATAGGATTAGATAATATAGGTTTAGAGTATGTTACAGCTGTAGATAATGGACGATGTAGGCGATCAAGTGCTTGAAATATGTTGAATAGCTTTTGAATCACGTAATTTATCACCTGCTTCAAATTTTGAAAAATAAGTTATTTAAGATCAATTCGGATGTTTTTAAGGGGCATTAAAAATTAAAATATGATTAGACCTCAAAGTTTGGCCTGTAAAGTGGAAGAGAACATGAATTTTTACAAACACAATTGATGTATGACGAAGTTTAAATAAAACAAAAAAGATTTGTTTGTTATAATCTAATATATTTTCTAATATAATCTTGGTAAAGCGTTTATGTCACATGTTAACAAAATGTTCAGTGTCATTCTTGAACTATGACTAGAAAGAAATATATGCTTTTTTAGAATAGATTCTACAGTGACAATATTTAAAAACTACTTAATTATAAGAACTATAAATTCAACTTTTCAAAATAAACATTTATTTAAATAAATAAACAGAATCTGTAATTCCTGGAAGAATATATTAACGATTAATGAGTAATGCTCATTGAATTTAATAGGTATATGTGCAATGGTGATTAAACAGAATATACAATTCCTGGAAGAATATATTAACGATTAATGAGTAATGCTCATTGAATTTAATAGGTATATGTCCAATGGTGATTAAACAGAATATACAATTCGTGGAAGAATATAATAACGATTAATGAGTAATGCTCATTGAATTTAATAGGTATATGTCCAATGGTGATTAAACAGAATATACAATTCGTGGAAGAATATATTAACGATTAATGAGTAATGCTCATTGAATTTAATAGGTATATGTCCAATGGTGATTAAACAGAATATACAATTCGTGGAAGAATATATTAACGATTAATGAGTAATGCTCATTGAATTTAATAGGTATATGTGCAATGGTGATTAAACAGAATATACAATTCCTGGAAGAATATATTAACGATTAATGAGTAATGCTCATTGAATTTAATAGGTATATGTCCAATGGTGATTAAACAGAATATACAATTCGTGGAAGAATATAATAACGATTAATGAGTAATGCTCATTGAATTTAATAGGTATATGTCCAATGGTGATTAAACAGAATATACAATTCGTGGAAGAATATAATAACGATTAATGAGTAATGCTCATTGAATTTAATAGGTATATGTCCAATGGTGATTAAACAGAATATACAATTCGTGGAAGAATATATTAACGATTAATGAGTAATGCTCATTGAATTTAATAGGTATATGTCCAATGGTGATTAAACAGAATATACAATTCGTGGAAGAATATATTAACGATTAATGAGTAATGCTCATTGAATTTAATAGGTATATGTGCAATGGTGATTAAACAGAATATACAATTCCTGGAAGAATATATTAACGATTAATGAGTAATGCTCATTGAATTTAATAGGTATATGTCCAATGGTGATTAAACAGAATATACAATTCGTGGAAGAATATAATAACGATTAATGAGTAATGCTCATTGAATTTAATAGGTATATGTCCAATGGTGATTAAACAGAATATACAATTCGTGGAAGAATATAATAACGATTAATGAGTAATGCTCATTGAATTTAATAGGTATATGTCCAATGGTGATTAAACAGAATATACAATTCGTGGAAGAATATATTAACGATTAATGAGTAATGCTCATTGAATTTAATAGGTATATGTCCAATGGTGATTAAACAGAATATACAATTCGTGGAAGAATATATTAACGATTAATGAGTAATGCTCATTGAATTTAATAGGTATATGTGCAATGGTGATTAAACAGAATATACAATTCCTGGAAGAATATATTAACGATTAATGAGTAATGCTATTTGAATTTAATAGGTATATGTGCAATGGTGATTAAACAGAATATACAATTCCTGGAAGAATATATTAACGATTAATGAGTAATGCTCATTAAATTTAGTAGGTATATGTACAATGGTGATTAAACAGAATATACAATTCCTGGAAGAATATATTAACGATTAATGAGTAATGCTCATTGAATTTAATAGGTATATGTGCAATGGTGATTAAACAGAATATACAATTCCTGGAAGAATATATTAACGAATAATGAGTAATGCTCATTGAATTTAATAGGTATATGTGCAATGGTGATTAAACAGAATATACAATTCCTGGAAGAATATATTAACGAATAATGAGTAATGCTCATTGAATTTAATACGGATAAGTTCAGTGGTGATTAAACAGAATATACAATTCCTGGAAGAATATATTAACGAATAATGAGTAATGCTCATTGAATTTAATAGGTATATGTGCAATGGTGATTAAACAGAATATACAATTCGTGGAAGAATATATTAACGATTAATGAGTAATGCTCATTGAATTTAATAGGTATATGTCCAATGGTGATTAAACAGAATATACAATTCGTGGAAGAATATATTAACGATTAATGAGTAATGCTCATTGAATTTAATAGGTATATGTCCAATGGTGATTAAACAGAATATACAATTCGTGGAAGAATATATTAACGAATAATGAGTAATGCTCATTGAATTTAATAGGTATATGTGCAATGGTGATTAAACAGAATATACAATTCCTGGAAGAATATATTAACGAATAATGAGTAATGCTCATTGAATTTAATAGGTATATGTGCAATGGTGATTAAACAGAATATACAATTCGTGGAAGAATATATTAACGATTAATGAGTAATGCTCATTGAATTTAATAGGTAATGTCCAATGGTGATTAAACAGAATATACAATTCGTGGAAGAATATATTAACGATTAATGAGTAATGCTCATTGAATTTAATAGGTATATGTCCAATGGTGATTAAACAGAATATACAATTCGTGGAAGAATATATTAACGATTAATGAGTAATGCTCATTGAATTTAATAGGTATATGTGCAATGGTGATTAAACAGAATATACAATTCCTGGAAGAATATATTAACGATTAATGAGTAATGCTCATTGAATTTAATTGGTATATGTGCAATGGTGATTAAACAGAATATACAATTCCTGGAAGAATATATTAACGAATAATGAGTAATGCTCATTGAATTTAATAGGTATATGTGCAATGGTGATTAAACAGAATATACAATTCCTGGAAGAATATATTAACGAATAATGAGTAATGCTCATTGAATTTAATAGGTATATGTGCAATGGTGATTAAACAGAATATACAATTCCTGGAAGAATATATTAACGAATAATGAGTAATGCTCATTGAATTTAATACGGCTAAGTTCAGTGGTGATTAAACAGAATATACAATTCCTGGAAGAATATATTAACGAATAATGAGTAATGCTCATTGAATTTAATACGGATAAGTTCAGTGGTGATTAAACAGAATATACAATTCCTGGAAGAATATATTAACGAATAATGAGTAATGCTCATTGAATTTAATAGGTATATGTGCAATGGTGATTAAACAGAATATACAATTCCTGGAAGAATATATTAACGAATAATGAGTAATGCTCATTGAATTTAATACGGATAAGTTCAGTGGTGATTAAACAGAATATACAATTCCTGGAAGAATATATTAACGAATAATGAGTAATGCTCATTGAATTTAATACGGATAAGTTCAGTGGTGATTAAACAGAATATACAATTCCTGGAAGAATATATTAACGAATAATGAGTAATGCTCATTGAATTTAATAGGTATATGTGCAATGGTGATTAAACAGAATATACAATTCCTGGAAGAATATATTAACGAATAATGAGTAATGCTCATTGAATTTAATAGGTATATGTGCAATGGTGATTAAACAGAATATACAATTCCTGGAAGAATATATTAACGAATAATGAGTAATGCTCATTGAATTTAATAGGTATATGTGCAATGGTGATTAAACAGAATCTGCAATTCCTGGAAGAATATATTAACGATTAATGAGTAATGCTCATTGAATTTAATAGGTATATGTGCAATGGTGATTAAACAGAATATACAATTCCTGGAAGAATATATTAACGAATAATGAGTAATGCTCATTGAATTTAATAGGTATATGTGCAATGGTGATTAAACAGAATATACAATTCCTGGAAGAATATATTAACGAATAATGAGTAATGCTCATTGAATTTAATAGGTATATGTGCAATGGTGATTAAACAGAATATACAATTCCTGGAAGAATATATTAACGATTAATGAGTAATGCTCATTGAATTTAATACGGATAAGTTCAGTGGTGATTAAACAGAATATACAATTCCTGGAAGAATATATTAACGATTAATGAGTAATGCTCATTGAATTTAATAGGTATATGTCCAATGGTGATTAAACAGAATATACAATTCGTGGAAGAATATATTAACGAAAAATGAGTAATGCTCATTGAATTTAATACGGATAAGTTCAGTGGTGATTAAACAGAATATACAATTCCTGGAAGAATATATTAACGATTAATGAGTAATGCTCATTGAATTTAATAGGTATATGTCCAATGGTGATTAAACAGAATATACAATTCGTGGAAGAATATATTAACGAATAATGAGTAATGCTCATTGAATTTAATACGGATAAGTTCAGTGGTGATTAAACAGAATATACAATTCCTGGAAGAATATATTAACGATTAATGAGTAATGCTCATTGAATTTAATAGGTATATGTCCAATGGTGATTAAACAGAATATACAATTCGTGGAAGAATATATTAACGAATAATGAGTAATGCTCATTGAATTTAATACGGATAAGTTCAGTGGTGATTAAACAGAATATACAATTCCTGGAAGAATATATTAACGATTAATGAGTAATGCTCATTGAATTTAATAGGTATATGTGCAATGGTGATTAAACAGAATATACAATTCGTGGAAGAATATATTAACGAATAATGAGTAATGCTCATTGAATTTAATAGGTATATGTGCAATGGTGATTAAACAGAATATACAATTCCTGGAAGAATATATTAACGATTAATGAGTAATGCTCATTGAATTTAATAGGTATATGTGCAATGGTGATTAAACAGAATATACAATTCGTGGAAGAATATATTAACGAATAATGAGTAATGCTCATTGAATTTAATAGGTATATGTGCAATGGTGATTAAACAGAATATACAATTCCTGGAAGAATATATTAACGAATAATGAGTAATGCTCATTGAATTTAATAGGTATATGTGCAATGGTGATTAAACAGAATATACAATTCGTGGAAGAATTTATTAACGATTAATGAGTAATGCTCATTGAATTTAATAGGTATATGTGCAATGGTGATTAAACAGAATATACAATTCGTGGAAGAATATATTAACGAATAATGAGTAATGCTCATTGAATTTAATAGGTATATGTGCAATGGTGATTAAACAGAATATACAATTCGTGGAAGAATATATTAACGAATAATGAGTAATGCTCATTGAATTTAATACGGATAAGTTCAGTGGTGATTAAACAGAATATACAATTCGTAGAAGAATATATTAACGAATAATGAGTAATGCTCATTGAATTTAATAGGTATATGTGCAATGGTGATTAAACAGAATATACAATTCGTAGAAGAATATATTAACGAATAATGAGTAATGCTCATTGAATTTAATAGGTATATGTGCAATGGTGATTAAACAGAATATACAATTCGTAGAAGAATATATTAACGAATAATGAGTAATGCTCATTGAATTTAATAGGTATATGTGCAATGGTGATTAAACAGAATATACAATTCGTAGAAGAATATATTAACGAATAATGAGTAATGCTCATTGAATTTAATAGGTATATGTGCAATGGTGATTAAACAGAATATACAATTCGTGGAAGAATATATTAACGAATAATGAGTAATGCTCATTGAATTTAATAGGTATATGTGCAATGGTGATTAAACAGAATATACAATTCCTGGAAGAATATATTAACGAATAATGAGTAATGCTCATTGAATTTAATAGGTATATGTGCAATGGTGATTAAACAGAATATACAATTCGTGGAAGAATATATTAACGATTAATGAGTAATGCTCATTGAATTTAATAGGTATATGTGCAATGGTGATTAAACAGAATATACAATTCGTGGAAGAATATATTAACGAATAATGAGTAATGCTCATTGAATTTAATAGGTATATGTGCAATGGTGATTAAACAGAATATACAATTCGTGGAAGAATATATTAACGAATAATGAGTAATGCTCATTGAATTTAATACGGATAAGTTCAGTGGTGATTAAACAGAATATACAATTCCTGGAAGAATATATTAACGATTAATGAGTAATGCTCATTGAATTTAATAGGTATATGTGCAATGGTGATTAAACAGAATATACAATTCGTGGAAGAATATATTAACGAATAATGAGTAATGCTCATTGAATTTAATAGGTATATGTGCAATGGTGATTAAACAGAATATACAATTCGTAGAAGAATATATTAACGAATAATGAGTAATGCTCATTGAATTTAATAGGTATATGTGCAATGGTGATTAAACAGAATATACAATTCGTAGAAGAATATATTAACGAATAATGAGTAATGCTCATTGAATTTAATAGGTATATGTGCAATGGTGATTAAACAGAATATACAATTCGTAGAAGAATATATTAACGAATAATGAGTAATGCTCATTGAATTTAATAGGAATATGTCCAATGGTGATTAAACAGAATATACAATTCGTAGAAGAATATATTAACGAATAATGAGTAATGCTCATTGAATTTAATAGGTATATGTGCAATGGTGATTAAACAGAATATACAATTCGTAGAAGAATATATTAACGAATAATGAGTAATGCTCATTGAATTTAATAGGTATATGTGCAATGGTGATTAAACAGAATATACAATTCGTAGAAGAATATATTAACGAATAATGAGTAATGCTCATTGAATTTAATAGGTATATGTGCAATGGTGATTAAACAGAATATACAATTCGTGGAAGAATATATTAACGAATAATGAGTAATGCTCATTGAATTTAATACGGATAAGTTCAGTGGTGATTAAACAGAATATACAATTCGTAGAAGAATATATTAACGAATAATGAGTAATGCTCATTGAATTTAATAGGTATATGTGCAATGGTGATTAAACAGAATATACAATTCGTAGAAGAATATATTAACGAATAATGAGTAATGCTCATTGAATTTAATAGGTATATGTGCAATGGTGATTAAACAGAATATACAATTCGTGGAAGAATTTATTAACGATTAATGAGTAATGCTCATTGAATTTAATAGGTATATGTGCAATGGTGATTAAACAGAATATACAATTCGTGGAAGAATATATTAACGAATAATGAGTAATGCTCATTGAATTTAATAGGTATATGTGCAATGGTGATTAAACAGAATATACAATTCGTGGAAGAATATATTAACGAATAATGAGTAATGCTCATTGAATTTAATACGGATAAGTTCAGTGGTGATTAAACAGAATATACAATTCGTAGAAGAATATATTAACGAATAATGAGTAATGCTCATTGAATTTAATAGGTATATGTGCAATGGTGATTAAACAGAATATACAATTCGTAGAAGAATATATTAACGAATAATGAGTAATGCTCATTGAATTTAATAGGTATATGTGCAATGGTGATTAAACAGAATATACAATTCGTAGAAGAATATATTAACGAATAATGAGTAATGCTCATTGAATTTAATAGGTATATGTGCAATGGTGATTAAACAGAATATACAATTCGTAGAAGAATATATTAACGAATAATGAGTAATGCTCATTGAATTTAATAGGTATATGTGCAATGGTGATTAAACAGAATATACAATTCGTGGAAGAATATATTAACGAATAATGAGTAATGCTCATTGAATTTAATAGGTATATGTGCAATGGTGATTAAACAGAATATACAATTCCTGGAAGAATATATTAACGAATAATGAGTAATGCTCATTGAATTTAATAGGTATATGTGCAATGGTGATTAAACAGAATATACAATTCGTGGAAGAATATATTAACGATTAATGAGTAATGCTCATTGAATTTAATAGGTATATGTGCAATGGTGATTAAACAGAATATACAATTCGTGGAAGAATATATTAACGAATAATGAGTAATGCTCATTGAATTTAATAGGTATATGTGCAATGGTGATTAAACAGAATATACAATTCGTGGAAGAATATATTAACGAATAATGAGTAATGCTCATTGAATTTAATACGGATAAGTTCAGTGGTGATTAAACAGAATATACAATTCCTGGAAGAATATATTAACGATTAATGAGTAATGCTCATTGAATTTAATAGGTATATGTGCAATGGTGATTAAACAGAATATACAATTCGTTGAAGAATATATTAACGAATAATGAGTAATGCTCATTGAATTTAATAGGTATATGTGCAATGGTGATTAAACAGAATATACAATTCGTAGAAGAATATATTAACGAATAATGAGTAATGCTCATTGAATTTAATAGGTATATGTGCAATGGTGATTAAACAGAATATACAATTCGTAGAAGAATATATTAACGAATAATGAGTAATGCTCATTGAATTTAATAGGTATATGTGCAATGGTGATTAAACAGAATATACAATTCGTAGAAGAATATATTAACGAATAATGAGTAATGCTCATTGAATTTAATAGGAATATGTCCAATGGTGATTAAACAGAATATACAATTCGTAGAAGAATATATTAACGAATAATGAGTAATGCTCATTGAATTTAATAGGTATATGTGCAATGGTGATTAAACAGAATATACAATTCGTAGAAGAATATATTAACGAATAATGAGTAATGCTCATTGAATTTAATAGGTATATGTGCAATGGTGATTAAACAGAATATACAATTCGTAGAAGAATATATTAACGAATAATGAGTAATGCTCATTGAATTTAATAGGTATATGTGCAATGGTGATTAAACAGAATATACAATTCGTAGAAGAATATATTAACGAATAATGAGTAATGCTCATTGAATTTAATAGGTATATGTGCAATGGTGATTAAACAGAATATACAATTCGTGGAAGAATATATTAACGAATAATGAGTAATGCTCATTGAATTTAATAGGAATATGTCCAATGGTGATTAAACAGAATATACAATTCGTAGAAGAATATATTAACGAATAATGAGTAATGCTCATTGAATTTAATAGGAATAAGTACAGTGGTGATAAATGAATATAATTCTATTAGATTTGATTCGACTTGATTACTGAACGATTTGTGTGTTAAGTTACTATTGATCAGGTAAATATTAATGGAGAAATTATAACTCATAGTTTAGTTGAGGTTTAAGGAACGTTTACGTGTTATAACACTCATGAAAGTACTCATGCTCATTACTAGATCATGCAAACGTTACAAAACTGGGATGGACCTACTACCGGTAAAGTATCATAAATAAGTACAATGTATATAATTATAATAGCGTACATTGAATTGTTAAAAAAACGTTTTATTTTCAACATAATTTTGAAATACGTGCTAATTAACTTGTTTGCATTTATTCTAATATCGTGTATGTGTAAAGCTATAATATATATATATATAAAACTTTGTTTATATATGTAAAATGAGGTTTTTCCTGTGGTTATTTACATCCAGTACAGTATTTATAAGAACAAATTCAATCTGTGAAGACAAGTGAACATGTCTGCTACCGTGAAGCCGTTAATCGTGAACAGTGAACTAGTAAAGAAAGTAAACTAAATAAAGTATAAAAAACGTTTCTAAAAATAACATTTACGTATATCATGCACAAGGTTAACCGTTCCGGGAAGTTATAATATTTCCAGCTGGAGGAGCTCATTAATACTTCTTCCAGAATTAGAATATATCCGATAATGCGTTCTTCAGAATTTCTACGGTGACAGTGCCTTATATTGTAACGGTTATTTTGTGATGAGTGTATTTTAGGTACTTTAAAACAAATCTTCACTTACATATAACTTATTCTTTATACTTTTAAGAAGACCTGGTCGATTGTTTACCTTTCCAATTGTACCTAACGATTTGACTTAGGCAGAGTCGCTGTCTATTCAAATCGTTCTGAAAAAAGATTAAGTTACATTAAAGTTCTCATTTGAATTTTCAAACAAAGATTTAATTGTAAAAATATTTTAAATAATTACACTTTCAAACTCTACTATTTAAATGTCTAACAATATAAATTGAAATAGAAAAGGTTCATCTCTTACAAATGTAGAGACAACGTTAGGTCAAATGGATGATCTTTTTTGTGTATTTACTAATTTGATTCTATCGAAAAGTATCAAGAAATTAAATTTTGACCCATACCTAGGCAATGTCTTGAACTTACTTGTTTTGTTTACACATTTAAAAAATTACACTGTTTTACTCTTTTAACTTATTTAATTTTGAAAAATATAAAAAAAAAACGAAACAAAGGCACTGAATAACATTTACTAAAACATTTTCACCTTGTTATTAAAATTTAAAAAGTAGTTTATTAAAAGCTTAGTAAAGCCTCTAGCACAAAAAAAATTAACATTTGGAGCCCAATGCTGAAGTTTGCGAAACTACTATACGAGTACTGCTACGTAGCCTATGAGCGGTTGAATCGATAAATTGAAACCCCTGGAAAACGTTTAATACAACAAACTCGGGATGAGATCTTTAGCATTGCGATATAGTTAGAAAGAAAAACGTCCTTTGATTCACCCCAAAACATAAACCACATTAGTTTTAATTACGGTATTTTGATGTAAACAAATTAAAATGAACAAGAATGAACAAAAAAGTTTCAGAGTTTGGTATGTAGGGTTCGAATATTTCATCAGTAATAAAAGTGATTATTTTTGTAACTACTGGCTGAATTAGAAATGTAGATATATTTCAAAGCAGGCAATTTGTGTGGTCGAGAAGGGATAACTCAACGCAATATGTCGCCAATATGTCTCTGTCGTTGCCGGCTTCACATCTGTCATAACAAATCAATGTTACTGATCGTTGGTAAAGAAATTCATACTTCTAATTTGTTATCGTCGAAGAGGAGAAGAAAGTAATTTAAAATTATAGTAATACTTAAGAAAAACTTGAAATTGTTTTGTTTTCAAGTATATTTTTTCATATTAGATTACAAAAAGATTTAAAACAAAGAATTATGGTCACTAACCATAAATGGTTGTTGAAGTTTGAAAAAAAATACAGTAATATCATCAAAGTAGCATAACATATACGAAATTGTACAAACTAAATATTTTTTTATAAATTGTAATATGCAAATCTAAATTTACAAAAAAATACAGATATTTTGCAAAAATCCTATAAAATTTCTATAAACCTATCCGTTTATGACACTTTGTTGGTAATAAGCTTGCAAGTGCGCATTACACAAACAAAAGATGCAAATATTATTAGCTACATTTAACTGTTGTTTTTATAAATCGATTAGTTGAGTTGGAATATTTAATGGTTATTTTTACAATAAAACCCATCACAACTGGTCTCTATATAAGTATACATTGAGGTATATAGTAATGTAGTTAATCATTTACAGAAATTTGTGAGTAATTACTTTATATAGAGTATGTTTTTGAGGTTATGTTTCTATGACGAATATGAATGTAGGCTTGCAAATAATATTAATCCATTGGCTTCTAACATCATAAACTCTTGTTTAAGTGATTAATAAGAATCAACCGAACGTAATGGACTATAAAATTCAAGAATTTAAAATGACTTTCATATAGTTTAGAATGTATTTTAAGATACTGAAAAATATATCTATGTATTCGTTTATCTAGTATTTGTTATCATTTTATTTATTTATTTATTTAGATTACGATATTTTATAACAACGGGTTTTTCCGATTTTCAGGTAGCCTACATAAGAAGCCACTATAACGTTTTAGTAAGATGTGAGAGATTAATTAGATGTAGCCATGTTTTTTTTGGCCTAGTGAAAGATTAGTTAGAACATTTAAATGTTCGTTAAAGGGGAGAATGCTACACTAACGACTGATTATTTTCCCTCAATCCTGCATCATTTGATGATGCTAACTGACAGAGAAATGGGCATTGTAAATACTGTTTAATTTTCAGTAATACTTGAGTTAACTACGATATTTTCTTTTCCCATATGTTGCTAAAAATAGGCTACTTTTTAAAGAAGCAAGTGATTATATATTTGGATAACTATAAATATTGGTTAGAACATAGGTTAATTATCGTCTTGAAAACACAACCTCGCTTTTAATACTAACTTTGAGTTTATACAGTATAAGTCGAGTAGCTACACATAGCAAGAGACTTAACCAGCCGACGGACAGTGAGTTAAGACATTTAGAGTGGTGATGGAACCTGCTGGGTCAATGTTTGTTGAACCTCGCTTTTAAAACTAACTTTGAGTTTATACAGTATAAGTCGAGTAGCTACACATAGCAAGAGATTTAACCAGCCGACGGACAGTGAGTTAAGACATTTAGAGTGGTGATGGAACCTGCTGGGTCAATGTTTGTTGAACCTCGCTTTTAAAATTAACTTTGAGTTTATACAGTATAAGTCGAGTAGCTACACATAGCAAGAGACTTAACCAGCCGATGGACAGTGAGTTAAGACATTTAGAGTGGTGATGGAACCTGCTGGGTCAATGTTTGTTGAACCTCGCTTTTAATACTAACTTTGAGTTTATACAGTATAAGTCGAGTAGCTACACATAGCAAGAGACGTAACCAGCCGACGGACAGTGAGTTAAGACATTTAGAGTGGTGATGGAACCTGCTGGGTCAATGTTTGTTGAACCTCGCTTTTAAAACTAACTTTGAGTTTATACAGTATAAGTCGAGTAGCTACACATAGCAAGAGACTTAACCAGCCGACGGACAGTGAGTTAAGACATTTAGAGTGGTGATGGAACCTGCTAGGTCAATGTTTGTTGAACCTCGCTTTTAAAACTAACTTTGAGTTTATACAGTATAAGTCGAGTAGCTACACATAGCAAGAGATTTAACCAGCCGACGGACAGTGAGTTAAGACATTTAGAGTGGTGATGGAACCTGCTGGGTCAATGTTTGTTGAACCTCGCTTTTAAAACTAACTTTGAGTTTATACAGTATAAGTCGAGTAGCTACACATAGCAAGAGACTTAACCAGCCGACGGACAGTGAGTTAAGACATTTAGAGTGGTGATGGAACCTGCTGGGTCAATGTTTGTTGAACCTCGCTTTTAAAACTAACTCTGAGTTTATACAGTATAAGTCGAGTAGCTACACATAGCAAGAGACTTAACCAGCCGACGGACAGTGAGTTAAGACATTTAGAGTGGTGATGGAACCTGCTGGGTCAATGTTTGTTGAACCTCGCTTTTAAAACTAACTTTGAGTTTATACAGTATAAGTCGAGTAGCTACACATAGCAAGAGACTTAACCAGCCGACGGACAGTGAGTTAAGACATTTAGAGTGGTGATGGAACCTGCTGGGTCAATGTTTGTTGAATCTCGCTTTTAAAACTAACTTTGAGTTTATACAGTATAAGTCGAGTAGCTACACATAGCAAGAGACTTAACCAGCCGACGGACAGTGAGTTAAGACATTTAGAGTGGTGATGGAACCTGCTGGGTCAATGTTTGTTGAACCTCGCTTTTAAAACTAACTTTGAGTTTATACAGTATAAGTCGAGTAGCTACACATAGCAAGAGACTTAACCAGCCGACGGACAGTGAGTTAAGACCTTTAGAGTGGTGATGGAACCTGCTGGGTCAATGTTTGTTGAACCTCGCTTTTAAAACTAACTTTGAGTTTATACAGTATAAGTCGAGTAGCTACACATAGCAAGAGACTTAACCAGCCGACGGACAGTGAGTTAAGACATTTAGAGTGGTGATGGAACCTGCTGGGTCAATGTTTGTTGAACCTCGCTTTTAAAACTAACTTTGAGTTTATACAGTATAAGTCGAGTAGCTACACATAGCAAGAGACTTAACCAGCCGACGGACAGTGAGTTAAGACATTTAGAGTGGTGATGGAACCTGCTGGGTCAATGTTTGTTGAACCTCGCTTTTAAAACTAACTTTGAGTTTATACAGTATAAGTCGAGTAGCTACACATAGCAAGAGACTTAACCAGCCGACGGACAGTGAGTTAAGACATTTAGAGTGGTGATGGAACCTGCTGGGTCAATGTTTGTTGAACCTCGCTTTTAAAACTAACTTTGAGTTTATACAGTACAAGTCGAGTAGCTACACATAGCAAGAGACTTAACCAGCCGACGGACAGTGAGTTAAGACATTTAGAGTGGTGATGGAACCTGCTGGGTCAATGTTTGTTGAACCTTGCTCCTATAGGTATCGTTCCACCGCAACCACTGAGTCTTGTGCCTAGATGCGAGAGAGGGGTATACAGCTGCTTGGTCTTCCACCTCCATTAGTCAGCGAATTCCCTCTGCGCATCTCTTGCTATAGCTCATGAGATATATTGCGCGTAAGCTTATAGTGAGTTATGACACGTTTATCGATTTGAATTTTGCCTTTAGTAAACTTGTATTTTGTATAAATGAACTTTACTCAACCGAACAATTTGCAGGTACGTCATAAAATAGGTAGAATATTTTATTGTAGTATAAAATAGTGTTCTATTTTATAAGGAATTTAAAGAATTATTTGTGTTGGAATATTTAGGTTATGTTTCAATTCTTTAAAATTTTTAACACGACGCGAACATTATAACTACTTTGTCGTATTTAGTTTGTATTTTCGAGTTATAAATGTGAAAAGAGAAGAAAACGAACTAATAGACATGCCGCGGTACAGTTCAATTTTATTTTGCACCCAAGGATTCTTATTGCTTATATTGTAATTCACTTTTCGTTGATCAATAGTTATTAATCAACAATGGATGCTAATGACTGTTTTACGTGCACAGAACCATAACGGGGACTTAAAAATCCCCATAAAATATGTATAAAACGCTGTTTATATCATAGATAGGGTTCTGGGAAAACTAACCCAGGTCGTAAACGTAGACCCTTCTTTGCTTTTTATGGTTTTAATTAATATATACAACTTTAGGGAGAACGTCAGACACAAATTTCTTTTGGACACCGAGAAGGTGAGCGGAGAGGGTGGTTTAGTGAAGGAACAGATGTTTATGCCATAAAATTGTTTGAAAACTTATTATAAAGGAAGAATTTAATTTAAATATGATCTTTTTGTTTTTTGCAATCTCCACTAATTTCTTGTTATGACATTAAAAGTTACTGTTTGTATAAAATCCTCCCAATTCATTTGCTGAAAAATAACAGTTAGGAAAAGTTTTCTTTTGAAAATATTCTTTCGAATTTCTCTACCTAATTTCTAATGAGGCAGCACAAAATGTTAAAATATTTTAAAGTAGGTGAATCATTATTAAGATGTGTTGCGGTTGTTAGATCACCTGGCGGAGGGCGCACCAATTAGGCCCGAGCCTAGAAGCAGTGGCACCAATTAGGTCACACACATGTACAGACATGATTTAGTGAACTAATAATTTGACTATTTTTATATCCAAAATGTTACGGCGTTTACATATTTATTATAAACAATAGAAAGATTTACAGTGGCATATAATCCGTCTGGGTTCGCCTTCTACTTTCCAGAAAGGTATTTTGCTTACACACAGCCAGAAATCTAACAGGAGTAAATAAAATCATATGTTAAATTTTCTCATTATTAATTGACACTACGGTATGAATAAAGTAAATATTTCAAACAGGTAGTTTTCAAGTCTGTAGATTTGCAAGTAGATTATAATGGATGTTTTATTTCAAATCTTCGACGTTTACCTTACCAATACTATTTTTTAGAGGTTTAACATTTTTAAAATTTTGCTCCATATTTTAATTAAAAATTGTACATTTAAAATCAGCAACTGCACCTTTATTAACGTAATCATTGATATTTTTTGGTTTGATTTTAATAAAATTTTTTTAGCAGCAAAGTTTAAAACTTTGAATGTTAGAAACAATAATGAAAATTATTAAATTATAAATTAGGGGTTCTAAAAAAAGTTCGCAAAAATATTTTTAAAACTGTTCTATGAGTCTATAATATTCTTATAAAGTTTTTGAAGATATTTTCAGAAATGATAGTACATTTTTAAAGTAAAATCCTTTCAAATATAAAACAAATAGTAACAGGCATAACTTGGATACTGGAAATATCTGGTTAACGTTTTCGG
This sequence comes from Prosapia bicincta, assembly GCA_036971475.1. Taxonomy (NCBI): domain Eukaryota; kingdom Metazoa; phylum Arthropoda; class Insecta; order Hemiptera; family Cercopidae; genus Prosapia; species Prosapia bicincta. The sequence goes on along the minus strand of JBAIZL010000070.1, from coordinate 250,962 downwards.
ACATTTTATTGTAATTTTAATTCACTGCACAGTTTGAAAATATTTAGTTTTGCCGGTAACAGGTCCATCAGCTAATGCTCATGTTTTCCATTAATGGAGTTTTCTTGTCATCTCGAACTTCCTTTAGAAACTATTTTGAATAGATTTTCTTTGAACGATGATCTTTATATTGAACACATTGAGTGCAGCGAAGAAGTTGAAAAGGTAAAACTTTTAAAGTAAAACAAGAGTAGGTAACCCCCTTTAAGGTGATTGAAGGGAATTTCTGCACAAGAAAATACCAAGTCACCTCCTTACAACCAAATAATAGCTCAATGGTTACATTTAGGATATAGGTTTGCTATTGCCATTTAGTAAAATTAAACATATTGCTGTTTAGAAAAGTATTATAATAAATAATTGGGTAATCTAGTAACTAACCGTTTTAGAATATTCATTGTTTCATAATACGTCTTCTTCTGCTTTAAAACGGGAGTTATAAGAACAATAATAACACTGATAGCAGCGAAGGTAGCAAACCGACAAAGACGATGATGATAATCAGCCAGCGCAGAAATAACTAAAAAGGACATCGTAGTTATACTTTGATTTATAGTAGAATAGGAATGGGTCTGTGGCAGGGTAGGGATGCGGTGTTGTCAGTTCGAACGCATTGACAGTCAACCCGCCACTACCAGCGACTGAAATTGCAGAAATTATTGTTTAAATTGTTTAAATTAGAAATGCGTTCACAGTTTTAGTATTTACATTTGGTGGATTGTTCCCTACTTAAGGTCTAATTAACTATATAGCACGCAGTAAATTAATTTTATAGTATTTCTAAAAATCCAACAAATTCGTTTCAATCACTGGATGATTATCTTTAGATAACAGGATAACTTTAACATAGACTACAGTTGAGAAGCAGCAGTATTAATACGATTGCTCTCGTATTAATTTCAAATCGTTTAAATTCAAGCAAATGAATCGTACAAAAAATAGCTGTTGTTAAAAGTAAACAAGACTCTAAGTGTTTTGTATACTTAATTAAATAAAGTTGACATACCTAAGACTTTACTGCGTTTTATCACTACTAATAAAATATTTTCGTCCCGTTTCAAGTGAATTTCTCTTCCACTTATTTTTTAAAAAGAGATAATGCTTCATATTTTGTTGAGAATTGGCTCAAGTACAATCTGCATCTGCTCCAGACGTCTCTACTTCTGCAACTTTCTACTCGATTAATTTTATCGATCCACTCAAACTCTTCTCTACCTTTAGCCTTTCTACTGACTTTACCTTTGTGAACAACCTTTTTTCTCACATTTATAGTTTCCTCTTTTTCTCATCCCTTACAATATCGGTGATACTCATTTTTACATATCTACATATTCTCTTTCATTTATTATTCGTTTCGCCCTTATTTTTCTACTTTTTTCATTCACTATTAAAATATCCCTTTTCGTACTTTTTTTTGTGGTGTTATTCATAATTCTCTCAAAACAGTGATCATATTCGTCTTATGTCACGTTGCAGCGTATGCGTTTATACAAATAAATCGTGGTAAAGTATTGGTCATTGTAAATTAGAAAGCATCACTAGCAATTAATATGCAATTCAACATAAACATAACATCAAAGTTTAAGTGAAAAATGTGACTATTACATGAATGTTTACACAAATATTAGATTAACCACAAATTACTCTCATATCACATTGTACATACGTCATATATACACTCTGTAGTATATACATAAGTATACATTTTAAAAATATTTTCCGTTCTTAGTTTTCAGTAAACGTTAAGTAAAAATAGTAACTGATCATTTAAATTTCAAAGGTGAAATTATTACCTATCATTCTATAACAGATAGGCCTATTGCTATCTTTAGATTTTAAACATAATTTTGTGCTTTTCCAAGTTTTCTAAGAGTATCCCACTCATAAAATAAAGTGTCCTTGAGTACATAAAGGTTTCACATACTCAGGTATGAGTGTTTGGCTATACTAAAAACGTTATATTTGTGCGCTTTAAATGGAACCCTTATGTACAGTATTAATAAAATATTTACACGAATTTTTGAAAATTAAATAAGTAAATAGTTGCAATAAATAAAATCAATATTTTTGATTTAGTTCTTGATTTAGCATTAAAGATTACATGGCAAATTTGGATCAGAGATACTAGTAGGTTTATACAAAGAGCGGCGAACGCTCTGACATTTCCAAAGATTTTGCTATTTGTGTGGCAGTTGACTGCCATTCAGAGTCATTGCATAGCCTTTGTGATATTTTTGTGTATAATTACTAAATAAAAAGCTTTAAATTAAGAAAAATAAAATATTACATTAACTATAGAAGATAACCCCGAAGATAAAATCGGATGAAAACAACGTGCAAGAGCAAGAAAATGTCGGAGAGAGGAGAGATGAAACAATCACTGTCAGGAGGTGATATACACACTGCCGGAAAAATGGCGAGAGCATTTGAGCGTGCGTCGTAGATCGCGCAACGGAGGTTTCACATTATCCTCTCCGCAGCTACTTTATTTAGTTTTCATATTATTCTCTTCTCTGGAACTACTTGCTTCTACACTACTCTCCTCAGCTGCCTTTAGTTCTACATTATTATCTGTTCTGTCGCTACTTCCCTTAGTCCTACATTATCCTATTTTCTCCAGATAGTTTCTTTAGATTTACTTTATCCTCCTTTCTACAGCTACTTGTTCAGTTTAACATTATATTCTTCTCAGCAGTTACTTTCTTTGGTTCAAGATTACCCTTTAATATACTGCTATTTTCTTTAACTCTACATTATCCTATTTTCCAGCTACTTTTTTAGTTCTACATTATCCTCTTTTCTACAGCTAGTTTCTTTGATTCAACATTATCATCTTCTCAGCAGCTACTTTCCTTAGTCCTACATTATCCTATTTTCTCCAAATAGTTTCTTTAGATTTACTTTATTCTCCTTTCTACAGCTACTTGTTCAGTTTAACATTATATTCTTCTCAGCAGATACTTTCTTTGGTTCTGTATTATCACCTTCCTACAGCTTCTTTCTTTGGTTCAGGATTACCCTTTAGTCTACTGCTATTTTCTTTAATTCTAGATTATCCTATTTTCCAGCTACTTTCCTTAGGCCTACATTATCCTATTTTCTCCAGATACTTTCTTTAGATTTACTTTATCCTCCTTTCTACAGCTAATTTCATTAGTTCTACATTTCCTATTTTCTGCAGCTACTTTATTTGATTCTATATTATCGTCTTCTCTGAAAAAAGAAATATTTTATTTCTCTGTCCCTTCCTAATTCCTTCAACACTGTAGGCCTTACTTTGCCACTTTATACACATTGCTTTAGGTGTTCACATTGTTCTAGTGAATTTCTTGTTAGATTTATTCGATTCGTTCGATTTATTTTATTATTTATTTCTTGTAGAACAATGTAGTATTTGTGTTAGTAAGTGTGTTCTTGAGCAATGTAATATTGGTAGGTTTTAATATTACTAATCTAATTTAGGTTTAACTTATCTATTTTTTACTTGTTGATAGCGTTTTCAGGTCAACGAAAGTTCTTTCAGATGACCGGCCCGATTTCGTACACGTTGATATCTTTAAAACTTGCTGCCTACATTAAACTTAATACAATAACTTGCGATAAAATTTACATTATTAGTTAGTTGATCCTTTCCAAAACAGCTGAAGAAGGTTTCCTCGTCGGTCTCAGTAAGTTTAATTACACTAAATATTTAGAGAAATTGTGAAATTTATTTCTACTTTAGGCTGCACACGCAGTTTTTTTTATTAAAGTATAATACTCAATAATGCCTACTCTAAACTCTCTGAGCTGTTTTAATAGAAAATAAATTTATATATATATGTATATATATATATATATATATATATATATATATATATATATAAGTTAAAAATGAATATACGTTAATATTAAAACAAATAAAAATGACAATTACTTTGCTACATTAATGTAATGACGTTACAAAATAATATATTTTTTCAAGTATTTTCGATGTTATTCAATTCATTGTATTGGTTCAGACTCTCCTTATTTTTAATAAACAATTTACTCGCATATCTAATTAGTAAGTATAGTCAATAAAACAATTTAAACAATGTACATTGACGTTTCTCCATTACTTTTAATAAGGGAATTGCAATATTTCACAATAATATTTGTCTATTAATTTGTCCTTTTGTATATAATTGCAACATATCAAACACGGATTTGAAATTGTTTGAAAAATAAAATTACTAGTAAAATTATTAACAATTAAAGTATATGGTATTGAATGTGTAAATTGACCCGAGTATATTATTATGTAATAATAAATACACAAAAACCTCTTAACCACAAACTTTCTTTATTTTACCGTTATTTACATTTCAGTTACCAAGTAACCATCCTCAGAGGGATAACATACAAAGACTGTCTTTGTATGTTATCCCTCTGAGGCTGGTTACTTGGTAACTGAAATGTAAATAACGGTAAAATAAAGAAAGTTTGTGGTTAAGAGGTTTTTGTGTATTTATTATTAAATTCAACCACAGTATAATCGTAATAAATAGTAGCCTAATGTTATGTAGATTTCTTTTCATATGCAAACCACTGATTGTTTATTTTAAATTTTCTATAGTAAAAATGTTTAGAAAAAGAGACAAATTTAATGGACACTCACAAAATTTAAAAAGTTTGAGAACAAGAAAATTGTAGCAAATTCTCAAAATTCTTGATGGGCGTGCACGTATACCACGAATCTTGCGAAAAATACATACATTAGCACCTTTCACCGGAGGCGATTTAAAGAGTTCTTATCGCCTAGTAAAGGGAAGAACTAAGTCCATATGCTACCGTGGTTAATTGATAAGCGGAAATAGGTTGATTGACATTGACCCACCATAGGATCAGCTGATATGGTTGATCATCAAGATGGACTTTGAGCTGACGATACATCTGACGTATATCGCAAGAAAAAACCGCATTATGGTAGCGAAACATGAGTAACAGATCACAAATGTTGGTCTGCATTTTCTTTCCTGTCCACAGGGTGTCGTTGAGAGAGAAGCCGTTGGATGTTTTTGTACTGGGATCAAAGGCGGTTCAAAGGCAAGTAGTGGTGGTGGATTTTTTTTTAAACCCCATGATGAGGTAGAAAGTAGAGGTGAACTGAGATGAGTGTTTTGGACAAGTATCATGTGTCCAGAAGTCAAATAATCAGACATGAATTGTGCATAAAGGGGCTTGAAGTGAGGTTGAGAGCGGCATAAGGAGTGCTTGAAGTGAGGTTGAGAGCTGCATAAGGAGTGCTTGAAGTGAGGTTGAGAGCTGCATAAAGGTGCTTGAAGTGAGGTTGAGAGCTGCATAAGGAGTGCTTGAAGTGAGGTTGAGAGCTACATAAAGGGGCTTGAAGTGAGGTTGAGAGCTGCATAAGGAGTGCTTGAAGTGAGGTTGAGAGCTGTATAAGGAGTGCTTGAAGTGAGGTTGAGAGCTGCATAAGGAGTGCTTGAAGTGAGGTTGAGAGCTGCATAAAGGTGCTTGAAGTGAGGTTGAGAGCTGCATAAGGAGTGCTTGAAGTGAGGTTGAGAGCTGCATAAAGGTGCTTGAAGTGAGGTTGAGAGCTGCATAAGGAGTGCTTGAAGTGAGGTTGAGAGCTGCATAAAGGTGCTTGAAGTGAGGTTGAGAGCTGCATAAGGAGTGCTTGAAGTGAGGTTGAGAGCTGCATAAAGGTGCTTGAAGTGAGGTTGAGAGCTGCATAAGGAGTGCTTGAAGTGAGGTTGAGAGCTGCATAAAGGGGCTTGAAGTGAGGTTGAGAGCTACATAAAGAGGCTTGAAGTGAGGTTGAGAGCTGCATAAGGAGTGCTTGAAGTGAGGTTGAGAGCTGCATAAAGGGGCTTGAAGTGAGGTTGAGAGCTGCATAAGGAGTGCTTGAAGTGAGGTTGAGAGCTGCATAAAGGGGCTTAAAGTGAGGTTGAGAGCTGCATAAGGAGTGCTTGAAGTGAGGTTGAGAGCTACATAAAGGGGCTTGAAGTGAGGTTGAGAGCTGCATAAGGAGTGCTTGAAGTGAGGTTGAGAACTACATAAAGGGGCTTAAAGTGAGGTTGAGAGCTGCATAAGGAGTGCTTGAAGTGAGGTTGAGAGCTACATAAAGGGGCTTGAAGTGAGGTTGAGAGCTGCATAAGGAGTGCTTGAAGTGAGGTTGAGAGCTGCATAAAGGGGCTTAAAGTGAGGTTGAGAGCTGCATAAGGAGTGCTTGAAGTGAGGTTGAGAGCTGCATAAAGGGGCTTAAAGTGAGGTTGAGAGCTGCACAAGGAGTGCTTGAAGTGAGGTTGAGAGCTGCATAAAGGTGCTTGAAGTGAGGTTGAGAGCTGAACTTTTGATCGAGAGATATCAGTCGTATCTTCCGCGTTCCCGCGAGAAGTCCCAAGAGGAGGTTTATCTTGCTTAAAGGGAAGTCGGACACACTAACGACCTGGACTGCCGCGTGCATGAGTAGTAACACAGTGATCGTTATAGATATAACGATATATAAATATATATATATATATATATATATATATATATATATATATATATATAGATAGATAAATAGAGAGAGCGAGAGAGAGAGAGAAAGAGAAAGAGAGAGAGAGAGAGAGAGAGAGAGAGGGAGAGAGAGAGAAACAGAGGCAGAGATAGACAGACAGACAGACAGATAGACAGACAGTGGGAAATTGTGTTTTTAACAATGTTGGAGACATGTTATAAACTCAAAAAACTTACAAAAATAAATATAATATATAGTTTACTATTACTCTATTGTGAATACGTTATTGTGTTACAATAGTATTTTTGACTTGATTGTTAGAATTAACATGTATTCAGAAACCTCGGTCCTCAATGCTTTGTTTTGTGGTAGGAGATGCCAAATATCCTTAGAAATAAAGTGTTGAAGAAATAAATAATACATGAATAAATTTAGTAATATTAAAGCTTTTCGAACATATATTTAAAGTAAATATGTAAAATAATTTACTGAGACAATGTTTTCGTTCGACACTTTTCGGGGACACTGAAGATGATAGCTTAGTTATTTTTGTAAGATTTTTATAAATACACTTCAAATTCTATAGGCTTGGTAAGGTATAATAATACTATGTTTAATCATGAACGTTTCGTCAAACTTCATGGAGAAGGAAATCCGCGATAAGTCAGTACTAATTATTGTACCACCGCCGGTAGAAGGGTTACCTTCCGAAACTGTCCCCGAGACAAGAACAGAATGTTGAACAATAACCCTTCCCGGGCCTTGGACGCTGTATAAAGCTGTGAGGGAATAAGTACTTTAAGTAATTTGTAAATAGTTGATAGAATCCAAACACCTGAAGCTGCCTGTTCATTGTAGACCCTGTTAGGTTAATGAGAGGTCTCAAGTGAAACAATATTTACATATTTCGCAAAAAACATTGATTATTGGTATACAATGATGCTTTATATAACTGTTAACAAAGTTACAAAAGTATTTATTCAACTGACATTTAAGTAAAGAGAAGAGCAACTTTGGCAATGATTCATTTATTACCTTAGTTTTAAAATAAATTAAATTGTTACGTACTTTACTGCAAGTAGGTTAAAGGGATGATAATAGGTACAGTGGGTAGTCTGCAGAACATTTCGTTGGAGGTTTTGGATCCAATCCGGCAGGAAAGAAATTTTAGCCGATTTAATTGTTTATATTTTATATCTATTAGAAAATAATATTAACAAGCTAAAATATTACAATATCTAGAACCCTGGAGTCGTACAGGATGGAATGCTAGCGCTTATTCCGTCATTGTACTCGCACTGTAAATTAATGCAGCATACTTGAAGCTATACCCTGGAACTGAAAGTTACATCGCCATCTTGACGTCACAAGCCCATTCCTGAACTCAGATATACTGCTTAGTAAAATGACAATTTTAAACAATAAAATGATATAGATGATCAAAGTGATAAATTCATTAAAATTATCCTAATATTTTAATTGCTCTACCTGAGCTCTTATATGTGTCATGGTTCACAGATGCAAGACACGTAAATTTATTTACTTTAATTGTAAAGACAATTCAATGAGACGTGGTTCCATATAAGATCGTGTTAGGTTTTTCGTTGTAAGATAACGAAATAATGGCATTAAATAGAATTAAGTTACACAATATCAAGAGCCCAGTGGTATAATATATTACAATGAAAATATTGGAAAGAGCCCCAATACCACAAAAAATAATAAAAAATAACAAATAAAACAAGTTACTTAAGATTAAAACCTTATCTATATTTCGATGGCCATGTAATCATCATCAGAGGGTTTTATTACAAAATTGCAATCTAGCAAACAAGAAGTTACAAACTAGAGTGATGAAGGTGATAACGCCCTCTGATGATGATGATGACATGGCCATCGAAATGTGCACAAGGGTTTAACCTTAAGTAACGTGTTTTAT
>JBAIZL010000070.1:215000-240000 GCA_036971475.1 Prosapia bicincta | reverse complement strand
ACACTCACTTGCGTTTTGAACACAGATTCTTTAATTATATCACTTTCTCCACTATAATCCAGTGGCGGCTCGCTGTCACGTTTCACTGTCGCGGAACCCCCAAAATTGGAGATCAATAGCAAACAAAGTTTAAAAAAATATTTATTATTTTGGAATTTTTAGGAATGATTATTCGCTCTAAAACAGGTTCCACCACTATTAGCAATAATAGAAACATGTAAACCACAGGCGAGTTTGTTGACATTTACAGTTTAGAATAAATTGAAATTGCTTTGTTATTAAACTCATGACTTGAGATCCGGTGTCTTAAATAAGTAAAAATAATATAAAAATGCTAATATATTTCCTTTAATATAATAAATCACAAATTAATAGTCAGTATCTATCTACTTTCCCTAAAAAAAGCACTTTAGGTTTTTACAATCACGATTTCCTTGTCTTAAGAAAACTAATAATATTATGGCCTGAAACCCTTATAGGTGTCAGACCCCATCTGCCGCTGCTATTCTTTAAACTGGACATTTAAAAATTATTTTTTTTTTCAGTTTAAACTAAAAATAAGTTATTGCGGCTATGGATTTTAATGTTACAAAGATATAATTTTCATTTACAATTACACTAAAATACACTAGTTTTTTTTAATCTAGTGTGTATCCTTATTTCGTATCGACAAACAAACTGTATAGAGGGGTTGAGTTGGGCCTGTGCCCAATTGTTATCTGGCATTATAAAAGTATTAAAGTAATAAATCACGTTTCATTGTTTTCGAAATCATAAGTAAAAACTAAAAAAAACCTTTATGTGTAGGAATTAGCTACTTCATAAAATTAACTAAGTCTACCGTTCATAATAAAATACTCTATGATGCTATATTATTTAACTTCACCTTCAATAAAGGACCAACGAAAGGGTTACATATTACCATCTAGAAATGAAATCTTTTATAGAGCCAATGCTTATAGTAATCCAATCAGGCGAAGAGTTAACTTACAAAGAACCAATGTTTCTAGAAATCCTTGTAAGGGTGGTAGTGCCTTACATAGAGATCGATCTATGTGTAGTAATCCGTGTAAACTCGGAGCTAGCTTACATAGAGCCGATGTTTATTGTAATCCGTGTAGGCGTGGTGCCAGCTTACATATAGCCAATGTTTGTAATAATCTGTGTGGTCGTGGGGCAGCTAACAAAGCATCAATGTCAGTAGTAATCCGTGTAGGTGTGGTGCCAGCGTACATGGAGCCAATGTTTGTAATAATCTGTGTGGTCGTGGGGTAGCTAACAAAGCATCAATGTCAGTAGTAATCCGTGTAGGTGTAGTGCCAGGTTACATGGAGCCAATGTTTGTAATATTCTGTGTGGTCGTGGGGCAGCTAACAAAGCATCAATGTCAGTAGTAATCCGTGTAGGCGTGGTGCCAGCGTACATGGAGCCAATGTTTGTAATAATCTGTGTGGTCGTGGGGCAGCTAACAAAGCATCAATGTCAGTAGTAATCCGTGTAGGTGTGGTGCCAGCTTACATATAGCCAATGTTTGTAATAATCTGTGTGGTCGTGGGGCAGCTAACAAAGCATCAATGTCAGTAGTAATCCGTGTAGGCGTGGTGCCAGCGTACATGGAGCCAATGTTTGTAATAATCTGTGTGGTCGTGGGTCAGCTAACAAAGCATCAATGTCAGTAGTAATCCGTGTAGGCGTGGTGCCAGCTTACATATAGCCAATGTTTGTAATAATCTGTGTGGTCGTGGGGCAGCTAACAAAGCATCAATGTCAGTAGTAATCCGTGTAGGCGTGGTGCCAGCTTACATGGAGCAAATGTTTGTAATAATCTGTGTGGTCGTGGGGCAGCTAACAAAGCATCAATGTCAGTAGTAATCCGTGTAGGTGTAGTGCCAGGTTACATGGAGCAAATGTTTGTAATAATCTGTGTGGTCGTGGGGCAGCTAACAAAGCATCAATGTCAGTAGTAATCCGTGTAGGTGTAGTGCCAGGTTACATGGAGCAAATGTTTGTTGTAATCCGTGTAGGTTTGGTGCCAGCGTACATGGAGCTAACGTTTGTAATATTCTGTATAATCGAGGTGGCAGCTTACATTGAGCCAATGTTTGTTGTAATACGTGTAGGTGTGGTGCCAGCTTACATATAGCCAATGTTTGTAATAATCTGTGTGGTCGTGGGGTAGCTAACAAAGCATCAATGTCAGTAGTAATCCGTGTAGGTGTAGTGCCAGGTTACATGGAGCAAATGTTTGTTGTAATCCGTGTAGGTTTGGTGCCAGCGTACATGGAGCTAATGTTTGTTGTAATCCGTGTAGGTTTGGTGCCAGCGTACATGGAGCTAACGTTTGTAATATTCTGTATAATCGAGGTGGCAGCTTACATTGAGCCAATGTTTGTTGTAATACGTGTAGGTTTGGTGCCAGCTTACATGGAGCTAATGTTTGTTGTAATCCGTGTAGGTTTGGTGCCAGCGTACATGGAGCTAACGTTTGTAATATTCTGTATAATCGAGGTGGCAGCTTACATTGAGCCAATGTTTGTTGTAATACGTGTAGGTGTGGTGCCAGCTTACATATAGCCAATGTTTGTTGTAATACGTGTAGGTTTGGTGCCAGCTTACATGGAGCTAATGTTTGTTGTAATCCGTGTAGGTTTGGTGCCAGCGTACATGGAGCTAACGTTTGTAATATTCTGTATAATCGAGGTGCCAGCTTACATATAGCCAATGTTTGTTGTAATACGTGTAGGTTTGGTGCCAGCTTACATGGAGCTAATGTTTGTTGTAATCCGTGTAGGTTTGGTGCCAGCGTACATGGAGCTAACGTTTGTAATATTCTGTATAATCGAGGTGCCAGCTTACATATAGCCAATGTTTGTTGTAATACGTGTAGGTTTGGTGCCAGCTTACATGGAGCTAATGTTTGTTGTAATCCGTGTAGGTTTGGTGCCAGCGTACATGGAGCTAACGTTTGTAATATTCTGTATAATCGAGGTGGCAGCTTACATTGAGCCAATGTTTGTTGTAATACGTGTAGGTGTGGTGCCAGCTTACATGGAGCTAATGTTTGTTGTAATACGTGTAGGTGTGGTGCCAGCTTACATTGAGCCAATGTTTGTTGTAATACGTGTAGGTGTGGTGCCAGCTTACATGGAGCTAATGTTTGTTGTAATCCGTGTAGGTGTGGTGCCAGCTTACATTGAGCCAATGTTTGTTGTAATACGTGTAGGTTTGGTGCCAGCTTACATGGAGCTAATGTTTGTTGTAATCCGTGTAGGTTTGGTGCCAGCGTACATGGAGCTAACGTTTGTAATATTCTGTATAATCGAGGTGCCAGCTTACATATAGCCAATGTTTGTTGTAATACGTGTAGGTTTGGTGCCAGCTTACATGGAGCTAATGTTTGTTGTAATCCGTGTAGGTTTGGTGCCAGCTTACATGGAGCTAATGTTTGTAATATTCTGTATAATCGAGGTGGCAGCTTACATTGAGCCAATGTTTGTTGTAATACGTGTAGGTGTGGTGCCAGCTTACATATAGCCAATGTTTGTAATAATCTGTGTGGTCGTGGGGTAGCTAACAAAGCATCAATGTCAGTAGTAATCCGTGTAGGTGTAGTGCCAGGTTACATGGAGCAAATGTTTGTTGTAATTCGTGTAGGTGTGGTGCCAGCTTACATGGAGCTAATGTTTGTTGTAATACGTGTAGGTGTGGTGCCAGCTTACATGGAGCTAATGTTTGTAATATTCTGTATAATCGAGGTGGCAGCTAACAAAGAGCCAATGTTTGTTGTAATACGTGTAGGTGTGGTGCCAGCTTACATGGAGCAAATGTTTGTTGTAATACGTGTAGGTGTGGTGCCAGCTTACATGGAGCTAATGTTTGTAATATTCTGTATAATCGAGGTGGCAGCTAACGAAGAGCCAATGTTTGTTGTAATACGTGTAGGTGTGGTGCCAGCGTACATGGACCCAATGTTTGTTGTAATCCGTGTAGGTTTGGTGCCAGCTTACATGAAGCTAACGTTTGTTGTAATACGTGTAGGTGTGGTGCTAGCTTACATGGATCCAATGTTTGTTGTAATACGTGTAGGTGTGGTGCCAGCTTACATGAAGCTAACGTTTGTTGTAATACGTGTAGGTGTGGTGCTAGCTTACATGGATCCAATGTTTGTTGTAATACGTGTAGGTGTGGTGCCAGCTTACATGGATCCAATGTTTGTTGTAATCCGTGTAGGTTTGGTGCCAGCTTACATGGAGCTAACGTTTGTAATATTCTGTGTAATCGTGGTGGCAGCTAAAATAGAGCCAATATTTTTAATAATTCATTTAGTCGTAGTTGCAGCTTACAAAACAAATATTTTTAGTAATCAGTGTAGGTGTGGTAGCAGCTAACACAGAGCCAATGTTTGTTTTAATTCTTGTAGGGGCGGTAGCTGTTTACATAAAGCTCTTTTGTGGAATTCCGTTTAGGCATGGTGGCAGCTTACATACTGCCAATGTGTAGTAATCCGAGTACGCATAATGAAGGCTTCCCTCAAATTCAAATCTTTTTCCTCCATATTTCTGCATTGTGTTAGTTCTGTACTTAACTTAATTCTGTTTCGTGACACAGTAGAAACGGGTAAGTAGTGAAGTCTAGTCGTATTGCATAAATAATTCTTCCTTTGATGTTTGTAATATATATTGCGCAAGCTAGCAAGGAAATTCTGGGGTTTTATTTGTATACAATAAGTATAAAGCTGCCAAAATAATTTACCCTAATGACGAAAGCACAAATGTATCTTTTATTTTACCCGTAAAAACCAACCGGTTGAATTAATCTTATAACATTGATTTTACAGACACACTGTGAGTGATATGTAACGTGTTTTAAATTGAATTTTGAAATTAAATTGAGCCCCTTGTTTGCTTTAGCTTTATTTGTTTCTTTTATGAATTACCTTCTAACAGCATTTATTCCGTTTATGAATTTCCTTGTAACAGCATTCAATCCGTTTATGAATTTCCTTGTAACAATATTCATTCTGCTGTTATTCTACTGTTAACATATGTACCGATAGACACACACACACACACACACACACACACACACACACACACACACACACACACACACACACACACACACACACACACACACACACACACACACACACACACACACACACACACACACACACACACACACACACACACACACACACACACACACACACACACACACACACACACACACACACATATATATATATATATATAGAGAGAGAGAGAGAGAGAGAGAGAGAAGTTAACAATTACAAAGAGCGTATGAACAATAATAAGAAAATCTTGATATTTTAATAATCTTACACAGCCTGCAATAAGGTGTGATGTATTAGAAAGGGTGAGTAAAACTTGGCAAGGTTGGCCAACCTGCGTCTAATGGCTTTTAAACGATATCATAATCGTCAAGTTGGCAGTGATGATATTAAGCCTAAGCACAGAGTTCTATTATATTACGTCATAAAGAAAATAAAACGCAGTGGACCTAAAGCAGCCAAGAAGCGAAGTTGAATGTGTAGAATTGAAAAGCAACTGATTTTCGTAACACATAGGTGTATAAATTATTAAATTTTTTTACACACAATGTAATATATTGCAATATTATTACTTTTGAAACTAAACGAGTCCAAATTTCAGATCGTTACAAGAAAAAGAAATGTTGCTAAAACAATGAGTCTGAAAAAACTTTTTATAACCTTTCGGGATGGACAGCAAATTTTACATGCCAATATTAAAATTGAAGTGTTGGACATTGTTTATAAACCTTATATAGAAGCCAAAGAGAAGGGGCAACAAATAAAGGCTCGGAAAAAAACTTATTTCAACCAGTTTTAGTCATAACTTCAAGACTGATAGCAATCAATGGAACAATTACAAAAATGTTTTGAAACCATGGTGCCATTACTTTAGAGTTGATAATTAGTAAAACCATTCAATAACCTTGCTCATTGTGTAAAATTGTAGTAATAATAAACATATAAATTTTTTCCACGTATATAAAAGCATTGCATTAACTAAAAAAAAACAACTTCAATCGGTTTAAAAAATTCGTTCAGTCGAACACACATTTCGATTACAGAAGGAACACCTTTGTTACTTTTGGTTCCAGATGTGTTGGGACTTGAGCGTTCGATGGGAAGGATGTAATACCTTTAGTAAAAAACATAGTGTCTAAAAATTGTCTCAAAACTACTTTAAACAATACACCGTATGCCATCAATAACATACAATTCTGAACACCAATTATAGATGTGTTATTCACGGATTTAATCAACTTGATGGCCAAGTCTGTGATTCCTAGAAGAGAGCCCAATGTCGGCAAGTTGAAAATATTGCCCCTTGCCCCTGGGATTACTCTAAGATCATTGTCAGCTAGATTGTAACAAGCTACTTTAGTCTGACATTGGCTGTAAAGCTTCTGTCATTACCTTTAGCGCTTTTACCAATGATCTTAAGAGATCGGCCCTTCTCAGTAATGTTTCTGCTACTCAGGCTACAGTAACGTAAAGCTTCCGTCACGGCTGGTAATGGTCATGTCACTGCTTGTACGGTTTCCGTCACTATCGATAACGCGTCTGTCACTACCTGTAATGCTTTGTACTACTACCGGTAACTGCTTTACACGCAATGAATAATTCCTGCCACATACAGTAGGGTTTCTACTACTGTCGGTAACGCCTTCATCACGGCCGGTAATGCTTCTGTCACTACCTGTAATGCTTTGTACTACTACCGGTAACTGCTTTACACGCAATGAATAATTCCTGCCACATACAGTAGGGTTTCTACTACTGTCGGTAACGCCTTCATCACGGCCGGTAATGGTTCTGTCACTACCTGTAATGCTTTGTACTACTACCGGTAACTGCTTTACACGCAATGAATAATTCCTGCCACATACAGTAGGGTTTCTACTACTGTCGGTAACGCCTTCATCACGGCCGGTAATGCTTCTGTCACTACCTGTAATGCTTTGTACTACTACCGGTAACTGCTTTACACGCAATGAATAATTCCTGCCACATACAGTAGGGTTTCTACTACTGTCGGTAACGCCTTCATCACGGCCGGTAATGCTTCTGTCACTACCTGTAATGCTTTGTACTACTACCGGTAACTGCTTTACACGCAATGAATAATTCCTGCCACATACAGTAGGGTTTCTACTACTGCCGGTAACGCCTTCATCACGGCCGGAAATGGTTCTGTCACTACCTGTAATGCTTTGTACTACTGCCTATAAGGTTTCTGTCACTGCCTGTAAGATTTCTGTCACTACCTGTAATGCTTTGTACTACTACCGGTAACTGCTTTACACGCAATGAATAATTCCTGCCACATACAGTAGGGTTTCTACTACTGTCGGTAACGCCTTCATCACGGCCGGTAATGCTTCTGTCACTACCTGTAATGCTTTGTACTACTACCGGTAACTGCTTTACACGCAATGAATAATTCCTGCCACATACAGTAGGGTTTCTACTACTGTCGGTAACGCCTTCATCACGGCCGGTAATGGTTCTGTCACTACCTGTAATGCTTTGTACTACTACCGGTAACTGCTTTACACGCAATGAATAATTCCTGCCACATACAGTAGGGTTTCTACTACTGTCGGTAACGCCTTCATCACGGCCGGTAATGCTTCTGTCACTACCTGTAATGCTTTGTACTACTACCGGTAACTGCTTTACACGCAATGAATAATTCCTGCCACATACAGTAGGGTTTCTACTACTGTCGGTAACGCCTTCATCACGGCCGGTAATGCTTCTGTCACTACCTGTAATGCTTTGTACTACTACCGGTAACTGCTTTACACGCAATGAATAATTCCTGCCACATACAGTAGGGTTTCTACTACTGCCGGTAACGCCTTCATCACGGCCGGAAATGGTTCTGTCACTACCTGTAATGCTTTGTACTACTGCCTATAAGGTTTCTGTCACTGCCTGTAAGATTTCTGTCACTACCTGTAATGCTTTGTACTACTACCGGTAACTGCTTTACACGCAATGAATAATTCCTGCCACATACAGTAGGGTTTCTACTACTGTCGGTAACGCCTTCATCACGGCCGGTAATGGTTCTGTCACTACCTGTAATGCTTTGTACCACTGCCTATAAGGTTTCTGTCACTGCCTGTAAGATTTCTGTCACTATCGTTAATGCTTCTGTCACTACCTGTAATGCTTTGTACTACTACCGGTAACTGCTTTACACGCAATGAATAATTCCTGCCACATACAGTAGGGTTTCTACTACTGTCGGTAACGCCTTCATCACGGCCGGTAATGGTTTTGTCACTGCCTGTAATGCTTTGTACCACTGCCTATAAGGTTTCTGTCACTGCCTGTAAGATTTCTGTCACTATCGTTAATGCTTCTGTCACTACCTGTAATGCTTTGTACTACTACCGGTAACTGCTTTACACGCAATGATTAATTCCTGCCACATACAGTAGGGTTTCTACTACTGTCGGTAACGCCTTCATCATGGCCGGTAATGGTTTTGTCACTACCTGTAATGCTTTGTACTACTACCGGTAACTGCTTTACACGCAATGAATAATTCCTGCCACATACAGTAGGGTTTCTACTACTGTCGGTAACGCCTTCATCACGGCCGGTAATGCTTCTGTCACTACCTGTAATGCTTTGTACTACTACCGGTAACTGCTTTACACGCAATGAATAATTCCTGCCACATACAGTAGGGTTTCTACTACTGTCGGTAACGCCTTCATCACGGCCGGTAATGGTTCTGTCACTACCTGTAATGCTTTGTACCACTGCCTATAAGGTTTCTGTCACTGCCTGTAAGATTTCTGTCACTATCGTTAATGCTTCTGTCACTACCTGTAATGCTTTGTACTACTACCGGTAACTGCTTTACACGCAATGATTAATTCCTGCCACATACAGTAGGGTTTCTACTACTGTCGGTAACGCCTTCATCATGGCCGGTAATGGTTCTGTCACTACCTGTAATGCTTTGTACTACTACCGGTAACTGCTTTACACGCAATGAATAATTCCTGCCACATACAGTAGGGTTTCTACTACTGCCGGTAACGCCTTCATCACGGCCGGTAATGGTTTTGTCACTGCCTGTAATGCTTTGTACCACTGCCTATAAGGTTTCTGTCACTGCCTGTAAGATTTCTGTCACTATCGTTAATGCTTCTGTCACTACCTGTAATGCTTTGTACTACTACCGGTAACTGCTTTACACGCAATGAATAATTCCTGCCACATACAGTAGGGTTTCTACTACTGTCGGTAACGCCTTCATCACGGCCGGTAATGGTTTTGTCACTGCCTGTAATGCTTTGTACCACTGCCTATAAGGTTTCTGTCACTGCCTGTAAGATTTCTGTCACTATCGTTAATGCTTCTGTCACTACCTGTAATGCTTTGTACCACTGCCGGTAACTGCTTTACACGCAATGAATAATTCCTGCCACATACAGTAGGGTTTCTACTACTGCCGGTAACGCCTTCATCACGGCCGGTAATGGTTTTGTCACTACCTGTAATGCTTTGTACTACTACCGGTAACTGCTTTACACGCAATGAATAATTCCTGCCACATACAGTAGGGTTTCTACTACTGCCGGTAACGCCTTCATCACGGCCGGTAATGGTTTTGTCACTGCCTGTAATGCTTTGTACCACTGCCTATAAGGTTTCTGTCACTGCCTGTAAGATTTCTGTCACTATCGTTAATGCTTCTGTCACTACCTGTAATGCTTTGTACTACTACCGGTAACTGCTTTACACGCAATGAATAATTCCTGCCACATACAGTAGGGTTTCTACTACTGCCGGTAACGCCTTCATCACGGCCGGTAATGGTTTTGTCACTGCCTGTAATGCTTTGTACCACTGCCTATAAGGTTTCTGTCACTGCCTGTAAGATTTCTGTCACTATCGTTAATGCTTCTGTCACTACCTGTAATGCTTTGTACTACTACCGGTAACTGCTTTACACGCAATGAATAATTCCTGCCACATACAGTAGGGTTTCTACTACTGTCGGTAACGCCTTCATCACGGCCGGTAATGGTTTTGTCACTGCCTGTAATGCTTTGTACCACTGCCTATAAGGTTTCTGTCACTGCCTGTAAGATTTCTGTCACTATCGTTAATGCTTCTGTCACTACCTGTAATGCTTTGTACTACTACCGGTAACTGCTTTACACGCAATGAATAATTCCTGCCACATACAGTAGGGTTTCTACTACTGCCGGTAACGCCTTCATCACGGCCGGTAATGGTTTTGTCACTACCTGTAATGCTTTGTACTACTACCGGTAACTGCTTTACACGCAATGAATAATTCCTGCCACATACAGTAGGGTTTCTACTACTGCCGGTAACGCCTTCATCACGGCCGGTAATGGTTTTGTCACTGCCTGTAATGCTTTGTACCACTGCCTATAAGGTTTCTGTCACTGCCTGTAAGATTTCTGTCACTATCGTTAATGCTTCTGTCACTACCTGTAATGCTTTGTACTACTACCGGTAACTGCTTTACACGCAATGAACAATTCCTGCCACATACAGTAGGGTTTCTACTACTGCCGGTAACGCCTTCATCACGGCCGGTAATGGTTCTGTCACTACCTGTAATGCTTTGTACTACTACCGGTAACTGCTTTACACGCAATGAATAATTCCTGCCACATACAGTAGGGTTTCTACTACTGCCGGTAACGCCTTCATCACGGCCGGTAATGGTTCTGTCACTACCTGTAATGCTTTGTACTACTACCGGTAACTGCTTTACACGCAATGAATAATTCCTGCCACATACAGTAGGGTTTCTACTACTGCCGGTAACGCCTTCATCACGGCCGGTAATGGTTCTGTCACTACCTGTAATGCTTTGTACTACTACCGGTAACTGCTTTACACGCAATGAATAATTCCTGCCACATACAGTAGGGTTTCTACTACTGCCGGTAACGCCTTCATCACGGCCGGTAATGGTTTTGTCACTGCCTGTAATGCTTTGTACCACTGCCTATAAGGTTTCTGTCACTGCCTGTAAGATTTCTGTCACTATCGTTAATGCTTCTGTCACTACCTGTAATGCTTTGTACTACTACCGGTAACTGCTTTACACGCAATGAATAATTCCTGCCACATACAGTAGGGTTTCTACTACTGTCGGTAACGCCTTCATCATGGCCGGTAATGGTTCTGTCACTACCTGTAATGCTTTGTACCACTGCCTATAAGGTTTCTGTCACTGCCTGTAAGATTTCTGTCACTATCGTTAATGCTTCTGTCACTACCTGTAATGCTTTGTACTACTACCGGTAACTGCTTTACACGCAATGAATAATTCCTGCCACATACAGTAGGGTTTCTACTACTGCCGGTAACGCCTTCATCACGGCCGGTAATGGTTCTGTCACTACCTGTAATGCTTTGTACTACTACCGGTAACTGCTTTACACGCAATGAATAATTCCTGCCACATACAGTAGGGTTTCTACTACTGCCGGTAACGCCTTCATCACGGCCGGTAATGGTTCTGTCACTACCTGTAATGCTTTGTACTACTACCGGTAACTGCTTTACACGCAATGAATAATTCCTGCCACATACAGTAGGGTTTCTACTACTGCCGGTAACGCCTTCATCACGGCCGGTAATGGTTCTGTCACTACCTGTAATGCTTTGTACTACTACCGGTAACTGCTTTACACGCAATGAATAATTCCTGCCACATACAGTAGGGTTTCTACTACTGCCGGTAACGCCTTCATCACGGCCGTTAATGCTTCTGTCACTACCTGTAATGCTTTGTACTACTACCGGTAACTGCTTTACACGCAATGAATAATTCCTGCCACATACAGTAGGGTTTCTACTACTGTCGGTAACGCCTTCATCACGGCCGGTAATGGTTTTGTCACTGCCTGTAATGCTTTGTACCACTGCCTATAAGGTTTCTGTCACTGCCTGTAAGATTTCTGTCACTATCGTTAATGCTTCTGTCACTACCTGTAATGCTTTGTACTACTACCGGTAACTGCTTTACACGCAATGAATAATTCCTGCCACATACAGTAGGGTTTCTACTACTGTCGGTAACGCCTTCATCACGGCCGGTAATGGTTTTGTCACTACCTGTAATGCTTTGTACTACTACCGGTAACTGCTTTAAAGGCAATGAATAATTCCTGCCACATACAGTAGGGTTTCTACTACTGCCGGTAACGCCTTCATCACGGCCGGTAATGGTTTTGTCACTACCTGTAATGCTTTGTACTACTACCGGTAACTGCTTTACACGCAATGAATAATTCCTGCCACATACAGTAGGGTTTCTACTACTGCCGGTAACGCCTTCATCACGGCCGGTAATGGTTTTGTCACTGCCTGTAATGCTTTGTACCACTGCCTATAAGGTTTCTGTCACTGCCTGTAAGATTTCTGTCACTATCGTTAATGCTTCTGTCACTACCTGTAATGCTTTGTACTACTACCGGTAACTGCTTTACACGCAATGAATAATTCCTGCCACATACAGTAGGGTTTCTACTACTGCCGGTAACGCCTTCATCACGGCCGGTAATGGTTTTGTCACTACCTGTAATGCTTTGTACTACTACCGGTAACTGCTTTACACGCAATGAATAATTCCTGCCACATACAGTAGGGTTTCTACTACTGCCGGTAACGCCTTCATCACGGCCGGTAATGGTTCTGTCACTACCTGTAATGCTTTGTACCACTGCCTATAAGGTTTCTGTCACTGCCTGTAAGATTTCTGTCACTATCGTTAATGCTTCTGTCACTACCTGTAATGCTTTGTACTACTACCGGTAACTGCTTTACACGCAATGAATAATTCCTGCCACATACAGTAGGGTTTCTACTACTGCCGGTAACGCCTTCATCACGGCCGGTAATAGTTTTGTCACTACCTGTAATGCTTTGTACTACTACCGGTAACTGCTTTACACGCAATGAATAATTCCTGCCACATACAGTAGGGTTTCTACTACTGCCGGTAACGCCTTCATCACGGCCGGTAATGGTTTTGTCACTACCTGTAATGCTTTGTACTACTACCGGTAACTGCTTTACACGCAATGAATAATTCCTGCCACATACAGTAGGGTTTCTACTACTGTCGGTAACGCCTTCATCATGGCCGGTAATGGTTCTGTCACTACCTGTAATGCTTTGTACCACTGCCTATAAGGTTTCTGTCACTGCCTGTAAGATTTCTGTCACTACCTGTAATGCTTTGTACTACTACCGGTAACTGCTTTACACGCAATGAATAATTCCTGCCACATACAGTAGGGTTTCTACTACTGCCGGTAACGCCTTCATCATGGCCGGTAATGGTTCTGTCACTACCTGTAATGCTTTGTACCACTGCCTATAAGGTTTCTGTCACTGCCTGTAAGATTTCTGTCACTATCGTTAATGCTTCTGTCACTACCTGAAATGCTTTGTACTACTACCGGTAACTGCTTTACACGCAATGAATAATTCCTGCCACATACAGTAGGGTTTCTACTACTGCCGGTAACGCCTTCATCACGGCCGGTAATGGTTTTGTCACTACCTGTAATGCTTTGTACTACTACCGGTAACTGCTTTACATGCAATGAATAATTCCTGCCACATACAGTAGGGTTTCTACTACTGTCGGTAACGCCTTCATCATGGCCGGTAATGGTTCTGTCACTACCTGTAATGCTTTGTACCACTGCCTATAAGGTTTCTGTCACTGCCTGTAAGATTTCTGTCACTACCTGTAATGCTTTGTACTACTACCGGTAACTGCTTTACACGCAATGAATAATTCCTGCCACATACAGTAGGGTTTCTACTACTGTCGGTAACGCCTTCATCATGGCCGGTAATGGTTTTGTCACTACCTGTAATGCTTTGTACTACTACCGGTAACTGCTTTACACGCAATGAATAATTCCTGCCACATACAGTAGGGTTTCTACTACTGCCGGTAACGCCTTCATCACGGCCGGTAATGGTTTTGTCACTGCCTGTAATGCTTTGTACCACTGCCTATAAGGTTTCTGTCACTGCCTGTAAGATTTCTGTCACTATCGTTAATGCTTCTGTCACTACCTGTAATGCTTTGTACTACTACCGGTAACTGCTTTACACGCAATGAATAATTCCTGCCACATACAGTAGGGTTTCTACTACTGTCGGTAACGCCTTCATCACGGCCGGTAATGGTTTTGTCACTGCCTGTAATGCTTTGTACCACTGCCTATAAGGTTTCTGTCACTGCCTGTAAGATTTCTGTCACTATCGTTAATGCTTCTGTCACTACCTGTAATGCTTTGTACTACTACCGGTAACTGCTTTACACGCAATGAATAATTCCTGCCACATACAGTAGGGTTTCTACTACTGTCGGTAACGCCTTCATCACGGCCGGTAATGGTTTTGTCACTACCTGTAATGCTTTGTACTACTACCGGTAACTGCTTTACACGCAATGAATAATTCCTGCCACATACAGTAGGGTTTCTACTACTGTCGGTAACGCCTTCATCACGGCCGGTAATGGTTTTGTCACTACCTGTAATGCTTTGTACTACTACCGGTAACTGCTTTACACGCAATGAATAATTCCTGCCACATACAGTAGGGTTTCTACTACTGTCGGTAACGCCTTCATCACGGCCGGTAATGGTTTTGTCACTGCCTGTAATGCTTTGTACCACTGCCTATAAGGTTTCTGTCACTGCCTGTAAGATTTCTGTCACTATCGTTAATGCTTCTGTCACTACCTGTAATGCTTTGTACTACTACCGGTAACTGCTTTACACGCAATGAATAATTCCTGCCACATACAGTAGGGTTTCTACTACTGTCGGTAACGCCTTCATCACGGCCGGTAATGGTTTTGTCACTGCCTGTAATGCTTTGTACCACTGCCTATAAGGTTTCTGTCACTGCCTGTAAGATTTCTGTCACTATCGTTAATGCTTCTGTCACTACCTGTAATGCTTTGTACTACTACCGGTAACTGCTTTACACGCAATGAATAATTCCTGCCACATACAGTAGGGTTTCTACTACTGTCGGTAACGCCTTCATCACGGCCGGTAATGGTTTTGTCACTACCTGTAATGCTTTGTACTACTACCGGTAACTGCTTTACACGCAATGAATAATTCCTGCCACATACAGTAGGGTTTCTACTACTGTCGGTAACGCCTTCATCACGGCCGGTAATGGTTTTGTCACTACCTGTAATGCTTTGTACTACTACCGGTAACTGCTTTACACGCAATGAATAATTCCTGCCACATACAGTAGGGTTTCTACTACTGTCGGTAACGCCTTCATCACGGCCGGTAATGGTTTTGTCACTGCCTGTAATGCTTTGTACCACTGCCTATAAGGTTTCTGTCACTGCCTGTAAGATTTCTGTCACTATCGTTAATGCTTCTGTCACTACCTGTAATGCTTTGTACTACTACCGGTAACTGCTTTACACGCAATGAATAATTCCTGCCACATACAGTAGGGTTTCTACTACTGTCGGTAACGCCTTCATCACGGCCGGTAATGGTTTTGTCACTGCCTGTAATGCTTTGTACCACTGCCTATAAGGTTTCTGTCACTGCCTGTAAGATTTCTGTCACTATCGTTAATGCTTCTGTCACTACCTGTAATGCTTTGTACTACTACCGGTAACTGCTTTACACGCAATGAATAATTCCTGCCACATACAGTAGGGTTTCTACTACTGTCGGTAACGCCTTCATCACGGCCGGTAATGGTTTTGTCACTACCTGTAATGCTTTGTACTACTACCGGTAACTGCTTTACACGCAATGAATAATTCCTGCCACATACAGTAGGGTTTCTACTACTGTCGGTAACGCCTTCATCACGGCCGGTAATGGTTTTGTCACTACCTGTAATGCTTTGTACTACTACCGGTAACTGCTTTACACGCAATGAATAATTCCTGCCACATACAGTAGGGTTTCTACTACTGTCGGTAACGCCTTCATCACGGCCGGTAATGGTTTTGTCACTGCCTGTAATGCTTTGTACCACTGCCTATAAGGTTTCTGTCACTGCCTGTAAGATTTCTGTCACTATCGTTAATGCTTCTGTCACTACCTGTAATGCTTTGTACTACTACCGGTAACTGCTTTACACGCAATGATTAATTCCTGCCACATACAGTAGGGTTTCTACTACTGCCGGTAACGCCTTCATCATGGCCGGTAATGGTTTTGTCACTGCCTGTAATGCTTTGTACCACTGCCTATAAGGTTTCTGTCACTGCCTGTAAGATTTCTGTCACTATCGTTAATGCTTCTGTCACTACCTGTAATGCTTTGTACTACTACCGGTAACTGCTTTACACGCAATGAATAATTCCTGCCACATACAGTAGGGTTTCTACTACTGCCGGTAACGCCTTCATCACGGCCGGTAATGGTTTTGTCACTGCCTGTAATGCTTTGTACCACTGCCTATAAGGTTTCTGTCACTGCCTGTAAGATTTCTGTCACTACCTGTAATGCTTTGTACTACTACCGGTAACTGCTTTACACGCAATGAATAATTCCTGCCACATACAGTAGGGTTTCTACTACTGCCGGTAACGCCTTCATCACGGCCGGTAATGGTTTTGTCACTGCCTGTAATGCTTTGTACCACTGCCTATAAGGTTTCTGTCACTGCCTGTAAGATTTCTGTCACTATCGTTAATGCTTCTGTCACTACCTGTAATGCTTTGTACTACTACCGGTAACTGCTTTACACGCAATGATTAATTCCTGCCACATACAGTAGGGTTTCTACTACTGTCGGTAACGCCTTCATCACGGCCGGTAATGGTTTTGTCACTGCCTGTAATGCTTTGTACCACTGCCTATAAGGTTTCTGTCACTGCCTGTAAGATTTCTGTCACTATCGTTAATGCTTCTGTCACTACCTGTAATGCTTTGTACTACTACCGGTAACTGCTTTACACGCAATGATTAATTCCTGCCACATACAGTAGGGTTTCTACTACTGCCGGTAACGCCTTCATCATGGCCGGTAATGGTTTTGTCACTGCCTGTAATGCTTTGTACCACTGCCTATAAGGTTTCTGTCACTGCCTGTAAGATTTCTGTCACTATCGTTAATGCTTCTGTCACTACCTGTAATGCTTTGTACTACTACCGGTAACTGCTTTACACGCAATGAATAATTCCTGCCACATACAGTAGGGTTTCTACTACTGCCGGTAACGCCTTCATCACGGCCGGTAATGGTTTTGTCACTGCCTGTAATGCTTTGTACCACTGCCTATAAGGTTTCTGTCACTGCCTGTAAGATTTCTGTCACTACCTGTAATGCTTTGTACTACTACCGGTAACTGCTTTACACGCAATGAATAATTCCTGCCACATACAGTAGGGTTTCTACTACTGCCGGTAACGCCTTCATCACGGCCGGTAATGGTTTTGTCACTGCCTGTAATGCTTTGTACCACTGCCTATAAGGTTTCTGTCACTGCCTGTAAGATTTCTGTCACTACCTGTAATGCTTTGTACTACTACCGGTAACTGCTTTACACGCAATGAATAATTCCTGCCACATACAGTAGGGTTTCTACTACTGTCGGTAACGCCTTCATCACGGCCGGTAATGGTTTTGTCACTGCCTGTAATGCTTTGTACCACTGCCTATAAGGTTTCTGTCACTGCCTGTAAGATTTCTGTCACTATCGTTAATGCTTCTGTCACTACCTGTAATGCTTTGTACTACTACCGGTAACTGCTTTACACGCAATGAATAATTCCTGCCACATACAGTAGGGTTTCTACTACTGTCGGTAACGCCTTCATCACGGCCGGTAATGGTTTTGTCACTACCTGTAATGCTTTGTACTACTACCGGTAACTGCTTTACACGCAATGAATAATTCCTGCCACATACAGTAGGGTTTCTACTACTGTCGGTAACGCCTTCATCACGGCCGGTAATGGTTTTGTCACTGCCTGTAATGCTTTGTACCACTGCCTATAAGGTTTCTGTCACTGCCTGTAAGATTTCTGTCACTATCGTTAATGCTTCTGTCACTACCTGTAATGCTTTGTACTACTACCGGTAACTGCTTTACACGCAATGAATAATTCCTGCCACATACAGTAGGGTTTCTACTACTGTCGGTAACGCCTTCATCACGGCCGGTAATGGTTTTGTCACTACCTGTAATGCTTTGTACTACTACCGGTAACTGCTTTACACGCAATGAATAATTCCTGCCACATACAGTAGGGTTTCTACTACTGTCGGTAACGCCTTCATCACGGCCGGTAATGGTTTTGTCACTGCCTGTAATGCTTTGTACCACTGCCTATAAGGTTTCTGTCACTGCCTGTAAGATTTCTGTCACTATCGTTAATGCTTCTGTCACTACCTGTAATGCTTTGTACTACTACCGGTAACTGCTTTACACGCAATGAATAATTCCTGCCACATACAGTAGGGTTTCTACTACTGCCGGTAACGCCTTCATCACGGCCGGTAATGGTTTTGTCACTACCTGTAATGCTTTGTACCACTGCCTATAAGGTTTCTGTCACTGCCTGTAAGATTTCTGTCACTATCGTTAATGCTTCTGTCACTACCTGTAATGCTTTGTACTACTACCGGTAACTGCTTTACACGCAATGAATAATTCCTGCCACATACAGTAGGGTTTCTACTACTGTCGGTAACGCCTTCATTACGGCCGGTAATGGTTCTGTCACTACCTGTAACGCTTTACCCACTGCCGGTGACAGTTTTACCACTGCCTGTAGAGCTTGTGCCACTACAGGTAAACTTTCTGCTACTGCCGGTAACAAATTCATCACGGCCAGTAATGGTTCTGTCACTACCTGTAAGGATTCTGTCACTACCTGTAACGCTTTACCCATTGCCGGTGACAGTTTTACCACTGCCTGTAAAGCTTGTGCCACTACAGGTAAAGTTTCTGCTACTGCCGGTATCGCTTCCGTCACGGCCGGTAATGGTTCTGTCACTACCTGTAACGCTTTACCCATTGACGGTGTTAGTTTACCACTGCCTGTAAAGCTTGTGCCACTACAGGTAACGTTTCTGCTACTGCTTATAACGCTTCCGTCACCGCCGGTAACGGCTCTGTCACGGCTTGTAAAGCTTTTACCACTGCCGGTAATGGTTCTGTCACTACCTGTAACGCTTTACCCACTGCCGTCGACAGTTTTACCACTGCCTGTAAAGCTTGTGCCACTACAGGTAAAGTTTCTGCTACTGCCGGTAACGCTTCCGTCACGGCCGGTAACGGCTCTGTCACGGCTTGTAAAGCTTTTGCCACTGCCAGGAATGGTTCTGTCACTACCTGTAACGCTTTACCCACTGCCGGTGACAGTTTTACTACTGCCTGTAAAGCTTGTGCCACTACAGGTAAAGTTTCTGCTACTGCCGGTAACGCTTCCGTCACGGCCGGTAACGGCTCTGTCACGGCTTGTAAAGCTTTTACCACTGCCAGGAATGGTTCTGTCACTACCTGTAACGCTTTACCCACTGCCGGTGACAGTTTTACTACTGCCTGTAAAGCTTGTGCCACTACAGGTAAAGTTTCTGCTACTGCCGGTAACGCTTCCGTCACGGCCGGTAACGGCTCTGTCACGGCTTGTAAAGCTTTTACCACTGCCAGGAATGGTTCTGTCACTACCTGTAACGCTTTACCCACTGCCGGTGACAGTTTTACTACTGCCTGTAAAGCTTGTGCCACTACAGGTAAAGTTTCTGCTACTGCCGGTAACGCTTCCGTCACGGCCGGTAACGGCTCTGTCACGGCTTGTAAAGCTTTTACCACTGCCAGGAATGGTTCTGTCACTACCTGTAACGCTTTACCCACTGCCGGTGACAGTTTTACTACTGCCTGTAAAGCTTGTGCCACTACAGGTAAAGTTTCTGCTACTGCCGGTAACGCTTCCGTCACGGCCGGTAACGGCTCTGTCACGGCTTGTAAAGCTTTTACCACTGCCAGGAATGGTTCTGTCACTACTGTCTGTTCAGGATGTGTTTGCGCCAGGGAGTGGTGAACTGTTCACGTGAACATAACGATTTCGGCAACCCTATTGGCTGAGTGACCTCGTGACAAAACTGAAATATCCTGCCGCCCGATTAACAGTTAGTCTGGAAACGTCCATGGTTACATTTGTTCGTCTGTTTATTGTGCCTAACATTTTTTAGTTGTGAGTGACAGTGGAATAATTTAAGATCGTTGTTTGTTATATTTGTGTTTGTGAGTTTGTGGTGTTGTTAAGTTTTTAAGGATTAACTTTTAAGCAATGTCATCCCCTGTCAAAAAAAATAAACGAAGACAAGTAATACACTCCGGGCAAAAACAAGTTATTTTACGCCTTTATAAAAATTTAAAGGATAAAAATCCAGAATGCCGTATCAAAGACATCTTGCAGAAAGTAGCGATATCTGCAGGAATTTCTGCTCGAAGTGTTTTTTCAATCGTTAAAGAAAAAAAAGAAACGGGTACGCTGAAGTCTCCTGCCAAAAGGAAACCAAAAACCAAAACTATTTTTAATAATATGGATGACTTTTTAAAAACTGCTATAAGAAAGAAAGTACACGAGTTATTTTTTAAAAACGAACTTCCGACTTTAAATAAAGTACTACACTTAGTTAATACCGACGAACAGTTAGGCTTACCTAACCTAAGACGAACCACTTTGTTTCACATATTAAAAAAGCTAAATTTCAGGTATGAGAAACGTAACCGTAAAAGTATACTGTTGGACAAAGAAGATATTATTCTATGGAGAAGAGATTACTTAAGAAAAATAAAAGCCTATCGCGAGGAAGGTCGTACGATTTATTATTTGGACGAAACGTGGGTCAGTGCAGGCCATACGAAATCAAAGGTTTGGACAGATAAGTCAGTCTGTTCCAGTAAAGATGCTTTTCTGAGGGGTCTGTCGGAGGGTTTAAAATGTCCAACTGGAAAGGGTAAGAGACTTATTGTCACTCATATTGGGTCACAAAAAGGTTTTGTAGAAGATGGACTGTTGATTTTCGAATCAAAATCAGATACTGACTACCATTCAGAAATGAATGGTGAAAATTTTAAAGAATGGTTTTCCGCGATAATACAGAAATTGGACAACAACTGCGTTATCGTAATGGACAACGCTCCGTATCATTCTGTACAAGTAGAACGCTTACCTACGACCCGTTGGAATAAGCAACAAATTCGAAATTGGTTGACTGACAAAGGGATTTTTTCAGATGAATCCATGTTGAAGGTCGAATTACTAAAACTCGTTTCCTATCATAGGCCAAATTACAAAAAATACGTTATCGATGAAATTGCTAAAGAAACAAATAGAATAGTTTTGAGAACCCCTCCTTATCACTGCGAATTAAACCCAATAGAAATGGTATGGGCTGAGGTTAAAGGTTATGTTGCGTCTAACAATGTGTCTTTTAACATTAAAGAGGTGCACAGACTGTTAACCGAAGGTGTCTCGCGTGTTACACCTGATAAGTGGGAAAAATATGTGAAACATGTGGTGGACGTTGAAGAGTCGAATATGTGGAAATTAGACAATATAATTGAAGACATCGAGCCATTCGTCATAGCTGTTGACGACAGTTCCTCGTCGTCATCGGAATCGGATTTTGCAGACCCCTTAAACATGAAATAATAACATGGTAAGTTAAAAACTTGTAGCATAAATTATTGAATAGTCTTATTACTTTCATTAGTCTATAATTCTCTTTTTCGAATGATTAAGTGTACCAGTGTAAGACGTAGCCCAATTGCCGATGCATGATTGTGAACCGGACTCATAGCTTACCGTCCCTTGCACGTGTTCGCCTCGTGATTGTGTTTACATCAGGCGCAAACACATTCTGAACCGACTTTACCTGTAACGCTTTACCCACTGCCGGTGACAGTTTTACTACTGCCTGTAAAGCTTGTGCCACTACAGGTAAAGTTTCTGCTACTGCCGGTAACGCTTCCGTCACGGCCGGTAACGGCTCTGTCACGGCTTGTAAAGCTTTTACCACTGCCAGGAATGGTTCTGTCACTACCTGTAACGCTTTACCCACTGCCGGTGACAGTTTTACTACTGCCTGTAAAGCTTGTGCCACTACAGGTAAAGTTTCTGCTACTGCCGGTAACGCTTCCGTCACGGCCGGTAACGGCTCTGTCACGGCTTGTAAAGCTTTTACCACTGCCAGGAATGGTTCTGTCACTACCTGTAACGCTTTACCCACTGCCGGTGACAGTTTTACTACTGCCTGTAAAGCTTGTGCCACTACAGGTAAAGTTTCTGCTACTGCCGGTAACGCTTCCGTCACGGCCGGTAACGGCTCTGTCACGGCTTGTAAAGCTTTTACCACTGCCAGGAATGGTTCTGTCACTACCTGTAACGCTTTACCCACTGCCGGTGACAGTTTTACTACTGCCTGTAAAGCTTGTGCCACTACAGGTAAAGTTTCTGCTACTGCCGGTAACGCTTCCGTCACGGCCTGTAACGGCTCTGTCACGGCTTGTAAAGCTTTTACCACTGCCAGGAATGGTTCTGTCACTACCTGTAACGCTTTACCCACTGCCGGTGACAGTTTTACTACTGCCTGTAAAGCTTGTGCCACTACAGGTAAAGTTTCTGCTACTGCCGGTAACGCTTCCGTCACGGCCGGTAACGGCTCTGTCACGGCTTGTAAAGCTTTTACCACTGCCAGGAATGGTTCTGTCACTACCTGTAACGCTTTACCCACTGCCGGTGACAGTTTTACTACTGCCTGTAAAGCTTGTGCCACTACAGGTAAAGTTTCTGCTACTGCCGGTAACGCTTCCGTCACGGCCGGTAACGGCTCTGTCACGGCTTGTAAAGCTTTTACCACTGCCAGGAATGGTTCTGTCACTACCTGTAACGCTTTACCCACTGCCGGTGACAGTTTTACTACTGCCTGTAAAGCTTGTGCCACTACAGGTAAAGTTTCTGCTACTGCCGGTAACGCTTCCGTCACGGCCGGTAACGGCTCTGTCACGGCTTGTAAAGCTTTTACCACTGCCAGGAATGGTTCTGTCACTACCTGTAACGCTTTACCCACTGCCGGTGACAGTTTTACTACTGCCTGTAAAGCTTGTGCCACTACAGGTAAAGTTTCTGCTACTGCCGGTAACGCTTCCGTCACGGCCGGTAACGGCTCTGTCACGGCTTGTAAAGCTTTTACCACTGCCAGGAATGGTTCTGTCACTACCTGTAACGCTTTACCCACTGCCGGTGACAGTTTTACTACTGCCTGTAAAGCTTGTGCCACTACAGGTAAAGTTTCTGCTACTGCCGGTAACGCTTCCGTCACGGCCGGTAACGGCTCTGTCACGGCTTGTAAAGCTTTTACCACTACCAGGAATGGTTCTGTCACTACCTGTAACGCTTTACCCACTGCCGGTGACAGTTTTACTACTGCCTGTAAAGCTTGTGCCACTACAGGTAAAGTTTCTGCTACTGCCGGTAACGCTTCCGTCACGGCCGGTAACGGCTCTGTCACGGCTTGTAAAGCTTTTACCACTGGCAGGAATGGTTCTGTCACTACCTGTAACGCTTTACCCACTGCCGGTGACAGTTTTACTACTGCCTGTAAAGCTTGTGCCACTACAGGTAAAGTTTCTGCTACTGCCGGTAACGCTTCCGTCACGGCCGGTAACGGCTCTGTCACGGCTTGTAAAGCTTTTACCACTGCCAGGAATGGTTCTGTCACTACCTGTAACGCTTTACCCACTGCCGGTGACAGTTTTACTACTGCCTGTAAAGCTTGTGCCACTACAGGTAAAGTTTCTGCTACTGCCGGTAACGCTTCCGTCACGGCCGGTAACGGCTCTGTCACGGCTTGTAAAGCTTTTACCACTGCCAGGAATGGTTCTGTCACTACCTGTAACGCTTTACCCACTGCCGGTGACAGTTTTACTACTGCCTGTAAAGCTTGTGCCACTACAGGTAAGTTTCTGCTACTGCCGGTAACGAAAAAGGTCACTACGGCTATATTAGATAAGTGTATTAAATGGTAGCATGTTAGGAAGTCATACAACTTTACTTGGCCAATAGTGAGAGCTTTTTTGAAATAGCTACCAAATAATTTAATCAAGTATACGATATATCTTAGTATCTCAGCATATAAAACGACTTTGCATGGACGGGAAAAAGTGAAAAGTGATATTATGGATTGAAAATTCCAACATTAATACGGTAACAATCCGAAATGGCGAGACGATTTGCTCATTGCAATCGGTGAGCGCTAACAGTTTGGCGTCTCGGCATTCACTGTATTAATGTTAGAATTTCATATGCTGTGCCTCAAGACAGTTCGCTCGAAAATTGACGAACAAACTTTATTTCGTAAATTGTGTGAAAAGAAACTACTAGCTTCTTAATGGAGCAATAAAAGGTGTGGGAAGCCGACACACAAAATCGGGAAAGGTTAGGACGCAAAGATGTGAGATGATAGATGATGGATCGAATGCACAGATTGAGCGAGAGGCAGGTATGAAGGACCTGACTTTGGGCAGACACACTGAGCGCGAATAAATGATATTGGAGTAGATCACGGACATTTTACGAGCATTAAGTTCTATTACCCGGAACATCCCGATAACCGGTAAGACGCCTTTTTCCGGGCGATGAAACTTTTGATATATCGACAATATAACAGTTTCCAATAAATATTTTAAAAAAAACATAATTTTGAGAGTATATTACATAACCTGTTTGTTTTAAAATGAAGATAGTGGTGTTGAAATATATGTACATCATAGCAAAGTGTGTATATATATATATATATATATATATATATATATATATATATACACACACACATATATATATATATATCACCTAAAAATATGAATATCATAAAAATGTATATACATCATAGCACTGA